>OU015496.1:106802321-107114821 GCA_907164885.2 Dolomedes plantarius
GATTTAAATATCATATAAATTAAAAATTACCTTTGTAATTATGATTTAAAAAAATTAAATACCTGAGTTCATAATTAATTCCTTAAACTAATTGCATAATGCATTCTCTGATTTACTGTCATTCCTTTTGGGGGGGTGGGTGGGGGGGAAGTGACCTGGTTCAAGTGTCATCACCGTGCAGCGAGTTAAAAGCCTATATTAGTACCTGTCTCTTAAAAAAAGAGCAATTTAGATAGCAATTTAAGGCATTTCCATTGAAAAGAGGGTAAGAGCCGAAATTTCCAAAAAGAATTTTTTCACTGATACGAGGTTTTATTCCCACGGCTAACGGTATGGAAAAGGTGGTAAATGCCTAGCACAAAACTAAACCAAAGTAGCTAGGCACATCTCCCTTTTCCACGCCATTCGCCTTGTAAAAAAACTCTTGTATAAGTGAAAAAATACTCTTTGAAAATGTTGGCACTTACCCTCTTTTCAATGGGAACGCCTCAATTCAATTTTATGAAACAAGGCGAAAGACGAAAATAGCGTTTAAAATTTTCTTTCGCAACGAAAACCTACAAACCCACTTTGATGAAAATGTTAACAAGTGGCACTCTTCCTCTCTGTAACACCTTAGATTCCTGTACCTCCCGCCTCCTCTATCTCACACGATTCAGTCTAACCCCGAATCCCTCCCACGTGTTTACCCTCGCAGTCTGTATACGAGCCTTCCTTTTGTTCTACTTGATATGAGATGAGTGTGTTTATCATCTTTTTCTCCTGACTTTTGTCCTATTTTCTATTTTATTTTTTTTAAAGATATTTTTTGAAGGTTTGAACGCTGAAAAATCTTCCTATATGAATGAAAAATAATTGGTCTTTACGCTTTTGCTGTTTACAAAAGGTTACAAAGGACTTTTTACCATGTGTAAAAAATTAGACGGTTTCGGGTAAAGCTTTATTTTTATTTTATTTATACACAGATTGTACGATTATTTTCATAGAATGTGCCTATCTAAAAATGTGTATACTGATAAAAAACTACTCGAACAATTTGAAATTTTGGTTTAAAATTTCAAATTCCAAAATTCTAATCCAAAATTCAACTCACGTTTAGCTTTTGATATAACTGCCAAACCAATACTTTTAAACGTAAAATTTATTAAAATGTTGGTGCATAATTGAAATTTTTTTCTGCCTTCAGGAATAATGAAAAATATATGTAAAGATTTCAATCGCTGTGAAGGGTAAAAATGTCTTTTTTTACGGTATTTTGTTTTAGAGGAAGTATTTTCGGTGTTTTTCAACTGAAAATTCTGAAAAAAGTTTAATAAAATTAGTACAAAGGAACACTGCACAATATATCAGAGAGGTACCTAATGGATTTTTGATATATTCTTTCGAAGAGGACAAATGAGGAAAATTTCCATTTCGAAGAAGACTAATAGTTATATTATAGAATCCATCTTCTTCAACTCACTTATAATTTCATGCGGTATTAACTAAAAATAAAAAAAGAAGAGTCTGGGTAAAGAGAAAGAAATTTTTCTGTTCCCGCGTAAGTTAAGGTGGTTCATCAGTTACTAACATTGCAGATCACAATATTTAGGTTGCTGTGTACCCTAATGGATTCGCTCACCTCAATGTTAACCTATGGAGAAAATGTGTTTGGTATTTACAGCTACATAAATGATGATAATCGAACAAACATGGTATTTTCAGGTAGTCTGAACTTTTCTGCACCTTGCGAAGGGATTCATTTTACAAATTTCATCCACCAAAGAAATTGATAAGCGTATAAAACCAGGGCCGCCCAGACAGGGGGGCAACTGGGGCACTTTGCCCCAGGCCCCTAACTGCCAGAGGGGCCCCCAAAAATTAAAAAAAATAATTTATTAGATTTCATTCAAAAGAAAATTCTGAAGCGTGTACCGTACTTCAAAATTCAAATTAATCTCCTGAAAAAAGGGCCCCCTCCAAAAAAAACAAATTAAAAAATTTATTCGATTAATTAGATTTCACTTACCCCGAAATAGTCTTCTGAAAAATACGCGATTTAGTTTTAAGGAAAAATATAACTGTTTAGTCCTAACTGCTATAAAATTGCATTCTCTCTAATAAATTGAAGACAGTACTAACTACTAGAATAGACAGCAAAAAAGCTTTGTGGATGGAAGATGTTATATTTATTGGAGAATATAACAAAAGAGCAGTGCAATGAAATATAATAATTATATTAATCATTCACGTAATAAAATTTTAAGTATGAGTAACTTAATTTGAATGTGAGTTTTCGTCTCTTAGCATTTTTTTATTTTTCTTGGGGCCCCAAACAGAAGTTTGACCCAGGCCCCGTAAAGTCTCTGGACAGCCCTGTATAAAAAAAAATATACACAATTTTTTCTAAAGATAATTTAAATTTTAAAATTCTATTTGAATTTTTTTAAAGGAAAATGTTCCAAGGTGTAAAATTTCTTTCTCAATTAAGGAGTACACTTTTTTTAATTAAATCTTTAAATCCAAGTCGTCAATCCACGGACAAATTTTCTCCAAAGGTTAACATTGAGGTGAGCGAATCCAATAGGGTTAGTACACAGCAAACCTTAAGATACGGGTATTCCCATCTCAGTAATTTTTTAACCCCGTAAGCTAATGCACGTCTTTTAAGCCTGTTGTCTATTTTCTCTTGCAGAAGTCATAAGATATAAAAAGTCAAGGTACATATTTAAATAATCTTTTAGTTTAATATTAAAAAAACAGTTATAATTTTGTCGCGATAGACATCGATAATTTAATGCTATGTTAAAAAATAGCGAAGGAAAACTTTGAAATTTTGTAATCGCAATCAATGTAAAGATCCGCACACTTAATTTAAACTTCTGTCATCGCATGCAAAAAATTGAATTAATAACTGTTCATTTTCTAACATTTGATTAGAAATTTATTGAGAAGGAAATTTCTCATATCTTCAACATTGGGGTCGAAGATCTACGCTGTCAACTGATGCGCTGCCATAATCAGCTAAATTCCAAATAATACCTTCCTAATAGTTAGCTCAGCTGCTACTGACTGATGCTCCATGAAGAGACCTCCACACCTGTTATTATAGTTACTGGTTACCTAGGAAACGGTAATATCTAGAGTATAATTAATCAGCTCTGTTCCCACGCGTTCAATCAATTAACAAGTTCTCTGGGGTTTAATGTAAATTTAATATAAATTACAGCATTAAATGCATTAGCTAGTAACTATTGTCACGTAAAATTATATCTAATTCTATCCTAAAATAATGGAGAACATTTTAATAAGTGTATTCTATAATTAAGATAATCTTTCGCTAACATTTTGTTACCTCATTATTTTCAATGTAATACTGTCTTCAGTATATTTTCAGTAACACGAGTAACACATTTTCAACCTTTGTTCTACGAATGCCTTAAAATTATGAACAGTTATAGTATTGTTACAATCTCCAGTTTTTTGTTATGATAGCATCTTAGTTTGAGAAAGCAATGGACTCAACATTTGTTGAATATACTATATATATATGCAGGAACTCATGAACGAATATTGAAAAGAATAGCATTAAAAATATTTCCCTCATCGCCGGGAGGGTTTAGTTAGGAACGCGCAGTTGTCGATCCCTCTCCTTTACATTGTTTAGTTTAGTTTAAAGTGCTACGGTCATTTTTTTTGCTACACGAGGGCTAATTACACCGAGACCTACTGCTTAAAAGCGATTCCGAAGGGCTACAAACGTCCATGCCAAGAGTGGGATTCAAACCCACAGATTCTAATACCGAAGGCCAGCGCCTTAGCCATTCGACAATTACCCGTCTGTTGGAAAATTCACAGACATTCAATCGCTATCATCATATTTGACAAGAATGCCTCGGTTTTAAAAAGATTCCATCGAAAACAACTCCAAGACATCGAAGTTTCCACCATGAAACGCCAATTTAATTTTCTTATGGTATTAAATAATTGTTCCACTAGGCCACCCCATCGATTTGTCGAAATCTGGTTCTTTGTAAGTATTATCAATTTCTATGTTAAGTCATGTTCTCTTTTCTCTGATTTCACCAAGAATAATTGTTTTCATAATCTTTCTGTAAATATCTGCCATTTATTTTTAAACAATTTTTTCTTGTATACCGTTTTTTTAGCCCTAAATTAAGACTGGTCTTATAAGAGTTATGTGTGAAAAAATTTTTTGTCTTCCTAGATAAAATTTGAGCTTCCAAACTTTGAAGACAGTAAAGGAACTTATTTGCCATTGCATTACATTTCTGGATTTCGGATTGTATTGTTACAATTAACTTCTGATCTTGGGAATGAAAAACTGTGCATAGTTTACAGTTATATAATCCGGCTTTCAACCGAGAAGCTTCTTCCTTTAAACATTCATTTCTAGTGAAGAACTTTGCAGTGCTTATCTGTAGTGAATTTCGATGAATCTCAATGTCATTTTCAAATTTTAAGTGCCACACAGACTCATTCAATACAGAGAAAAGTCCGTTAGTCATAAGTAATTGTAATCGAATCGATACATAGATAAAAATGTATGCATGTATATACAGGTATGTATGTTCCAGTTCAACCATACTTGGTACACATATAACTTACAATCTGGAAAAGAATACTGTCGAACTCCGTTATAACGAACTTCATGGGCCAAAAGGCTTTGCTCGCTTTATCCGGTGGTTCGCTATATCCGATCCGTTAAGAAAAATGCTAGAGCTCACAAAATGTATAACTCATTAGTTGTAATGCGTATTCAATAATGATTTATTGAAAAACTGATAAAATCTTTTAAAAATGATAATTAATGAATTAAATCGACTAAAATCGATTGCATTAAACTGACACGATACTAATTAAGTTACGTATATTAGAAAAACGACGGGACCAAAATTTTCTTTCGTTATATCCATGAGTTTGTTATACCTGTATACCGGGTTCGCTATAACGGGGTTCGATTGTACTGTATTGGTAAGACACCCCTAGCAGCCCTAGGGGGGGAGGAGGGGTGATATTTAAAAATAATCGAAAACAACTGCTATTAGTGTCAAATCCATAGTTTATGGGGTCACTGACAGGAATAGTGACACCCCCGATGTCGTTTAAGTAAAAGTTCAGATCGGTATGGGAAGGAGGGGGAAGGATAAAATGTTCAAAATGACCGAGAGCAGTGTCGAATTCATAATTTCCGGGGTCGCTGAGCTGATTAGTGACAGTCGCGATAAATTTTAAGCCCAAGTTTAGTGGACCCCAAGGGCTGAGTGGGAAGGGGGTGGCATTTAAAAATACCGAGATTGGTGTCGAATCCTTAGTTTTCGAGGTCGCTGAGAGGAAAAGGGACACTCGCGATGCCATTTAAGGCGACAATGGACCATGGAAAACTTTTTTTTATTTATAAACCAATTGCTATACTTATACAGTGTTGTTTAGAGATGGAAATTCTAAATTTAAAAAAATCAGAATGTAATTAATTTAGATATTAATTAAAATCAGTTTGTAAATTACTCTATTTAAAAATGCTCCATGCGCATTCATTTTTGTCTCAGATATCTAATTTTCTCCCTTAAGCTAATTTTATATAGTTATAATAAAAGTTAGTAGCAATATTTGATTTGCAGTCATATTTATAAAAACTAGAAAAGAAATCGATCAAAGTAGGTCATTTTATGCAAAATTTTATCAAAAAAAATGTGTTTATCGTCAAAATTTTAAGTTGTTTTAAAATAGTATAATGAATTGATTTCTAAGTTTTATTCTAACGTATATAAATAATCATTTTAGGAAATTTTATGAAAATTCAATAAAAATTATGTCGCATGGAACATTTTGAACAGACCGAAACGACATGAAAACTTGTTTTGAGAAAATGGCATTTAAAGTTTTAATTTGACTACCATTTTTATTGTTTACGTTTGAAAAAAATACTTATAACTCGTTTAATAATGATCGGATCAACATACTTTTTTTTAATTTAAAGCTGATGAGTTGCAGAATCATTTTCTGAAAGAAAAAAAAATCGTTTTAGGGACATATTTTTGTCAATCTGAAGGTCCCTTGTCACCTAAGTTCAAGTTCAGACCCATCGGCAAACAACTAGTATTTAAATAAGTAAGGGCCTGTTCACATAGGAGTCCGTTGCGTAGCGTTAAAGAAAAGATGACGTTGAGACGAAAATAAACCAATCATAGGTGTTAAAAATTTCATTGCTAATCGTTTGGAGGCCTATGATTGGTTTATTTTCGTCTCAACGTCATCTGTTCCTTAACGCAACGCCACGGACTCCTATGTGAACAGGCCCTTAGGCGTACGCACTCCTTCCCGTACTATCCACACTCTGCTCCACCATCCTTGCTCTACTAGATTATCTCGCTGAACTTCCCATATAATTGAACAATGAAGGAAGAAAATTAGCACATAAGAGAATTACGCGATAAAATCGAGGAATTTCAGAAAATGATTTGGACTAGACTTATCTTCGCGTTCAAATTTATACTTAGGGTAGCATTTCATTCATTTGAGATAAATGAAATATGGAATGTATCTCTCTTTGTGTTATCTGAGTAACGAGCTTTTTTTAGAACTTTACATGCAGGCGGCGGAATATTCCGTATTTACATTTAAAACTTTTATCTACTGCCAACGGCAAGTTCCATTTTTGTTTCGTCTACGCGTTATCTTACTATCAGGATTATTCCATGCTCTTAAAACTAGCTTATTTATATGAGACGTATTCCTAAATACTTATTTACTTCATTATTAAAGTAGATTTGAAGTTTTATTTAATTATTTTTTATGTGATGATGCTAATAAATTCAAATTGTTGATAAATGTAAGCATAAATCATCAAGTTTTATTGAATTCCAACGACAGCTTCAAATGGTACGCGACATTTGAAGACACTCGTGTCGTGTACTAGTCGTGTCTAGTGTACTTCATGAAATAACCTAAAACAGCTAAAAACAGGCCGCGGCAGGCGGATTAAGATGTGCAATATACCCCGCTTTTAAAGTTTGAAAAATTTGCTATTAATAAGCAGAACACAAAATGATTACAAACAATAAAGTTAACTAATTAATAAAGTTAATAAGGCAAGCTAAACTAAAAAAACCAATAACATATTAAATGCTTAAAAAATTAAATGTTGCCCCAAAGTCTTCGCTATTTGTGCTTGCCACCTTAAAAACTTTAAAAAATGCAAACTTAAAAAAAGTTACTAAAATAACTTAAAAATTTAATTTTAAAAAAATCTAAGATGAATTTTTCAAAAATCTTTCTTAGTCCACCCCTACACTTTAAGAAGAAACGCAATGCAAAATTTCAGCCCTTTAGGTCCAGCGGCTTGGTCTGTGCGTTGTATGTCAGTCAGTTACGGGGCTGTTTTATATATATAGATGAGAAACATCCCTAAATTTATACTCATGACTGATTTTGTGAAATCAGCAGCGAAACATTAATCACGGAGGCAGCTTGGTAACTCTTGAGGTGTATATATTCGCAATTGCGTTTCCTCCCACGAGGGCGATTACCAGATATTTTGGTATCTTCAAGCACTCTAAATTTTAAACCACATTTCGTGATAGATGATGTCGTTTTTTTCCGATGTGGGCTGGTTGACTGCAGTTTCTCAGTCACCTAATTATTATTACCTAAAAATATACATACCTAAAAATTTAGAGAAATTCCGCATTTGGAATTCTTTTCCTTCCAGCGTAGGTATGGACGATACCTTGCTCAGGACATAACAAGGGAGATATGTAGGTCCACGGTAGATAGGTACTCTGGAAGTGTGTTGTCGTGGCTTATGCCCCTTGACCGACAGTATATCAGGCCAAGACCATAAAGGCTATTGGGCAGAATGGTGCGGCTCCGGTTTTTAATAGCACCACAAGGGTCGGCGTCCGACTTGGCTAAAGGACCGGTCCCGTAATTTTGAACCGAGTTAAGTGACGAGACTGGTACACTTGACCCAGCACCTCCAGAGGTAAATTTTGAGAACTTGGAGGGCACTTCCGCCACGACAGATTTTTCGTGCACCAGCCGCCATTAGTGTACACGGCGGTAGATTTGTCAGCGACCGGCATCGAACCAGAGACGTTCAGATCACTGGATCGCTGCCTTTGCCATCTGGACCACTGCAACCACACTGTGTGGGAAGTGTAACAAGTGTTAACTGCATGTTTGCTCCTGTAGGGTTTTCACTTAAATTGAAGTATACAAATAACTGAATAATACTTTTCAAAGATAATATTAGCAGGAAACACGGAAATGATTTTTTTTCGAGATTACTAGTTTTCTTTATAGTGTTTATATAGATAAATCAAGAATCAGTGACTGTTTGTCATGTAGTTCAAAGGAAAATTAATATTTGACAAGTGGGTTTTTATTCAATGTTTTTATTCGCATGATACTTTGTTTCTTTTAGGCAGAAAATAATTGGTTTATTTTATTTTAAGTGGATATTTTAGCTTTTTAAGGAGATTAGAAGCATTTAGTCTTAGCAAAAAAAAAAGGTCCCTTTGGCCTATAGAATTCCACGAAGGAAATCCTTAATTTACCTTTTTTTAAAATAAAAAGATAGGAGGTAATGTGAGAATCAGACAGAAAAGTAAAGAATTTATTTTTTGGGGATAAAGTACTTAGAGGGGTGCGTTTGCTTTGTACTTAAATAAGTAAATGACAGAATCTTTGCAGGATTTTACCATCAGATTAATCTTGACAGCTGTCGCATCTGTAACGTCGAAGTAAAGTGCTGAGAAAACAGCCTTATCTCGGGATACAAATCAGTGTCTGCCAGAGAAAAGTAAAAATAAGAGAAAAAAATGCAAGCGAAAGCCAGAAATGGCGAAAGGAGGATATAATGAAGAAGAAGAGAATCGAGTATATATTTTTTAAAATAGGGGATAATTGGAAGAGCATAAGCACTGCTAAAAAAGAGAGAAAACCCCGGTTCACCACCTAATGATTGTAAGAAGCCCTGGAGATAAGATCGATAAAGAAATTAAAAATTGCGTTAAAAGTAGGACTGACTGTGAGGCATAGATCACCTATCCGGTCAAAAGACCGTCTTGGATTCATAACCTGGACAGGGAGAATTTTCAAATCAGCAAACTAAAAGGGTCAACTAACGACCTATTTTTGCACAAAGAAAATTGACTTCATAAATTTAAATTCGCTCATTATATTGTGCTTCCTTATGATTTATTTATTGGCTAAGATTAATGAGCGAGAGAAAAAACTTTTTTTTTCTAAAAGTAAGACTAAGATTTTGTTTCATTGTTAGATCTTTTCAACACAGAATTAGACTCTTTGTCTTACTTGTGTAAAAGGTTTCCTCTGAAGGTGAAAGCCTATGAACGCTTTCATTTTCAAATTGTATTGAGCAGAACTCTTTACAATTTATTTATTTATTTTTTAAGCTTTTAAAAAGGGTATCAGTTTTTGTTCTAAATTCTTAAACAGGTAATTAAAACGAGTTCAGAGAAAAAAATTCCTCTTTTCCTGATTTTAAAACCATTGGACAAGTGACAAAAATTAAATGAAACAGCTTTGTCTTTGAAATTGTAATTTGTTTCATTTCTATGCATAATAGAAATGCAAAAAAAAATCATCTTTAGGTCTCTGTGTAACATTCTATGTTTTTCAGCAGAAATATTTCGAATTGTTTTTTAATGTGAGAAATCGTTATTTTCAGTAATCGTAAATCTTCGATATTTGACGTTAAATTAGCATTTCAAAAGGATTATTTTTAACTAGAAAATATTCAGATTTCTTGAATGGAAACAGTATCGCATGGGAAATTTTAACTATTATAATGAATTCTAGTGTAAGAACCGAACAAGTGAATAACTCTCAAACTATCTCAAATTTTCTATTATGTAATATCTCAACATGCATATTTAATTAAATAATACGTACATCTGATATGCTACTGTAATCACTTATTGGCATAAAATGTCTGATATGATTCCTTACATGAATGGACAATTAAGTAAATTATTTGAAACGGAATTATGAGTAACTTACCCCTAAAATGTTCGAAGTATTCTTACAAACTCAATAAAATGGCTTTGATTTTTTTTAAGTATCTTGAATTAGTTAAATAATTTAAGTATCTTGAATAAGTTAAGTATCTTGAATTTTGTAATTTCAATAATTTGATATTCTGCATATTTAATAAAGAAATAAAGACCTATTATGTTACTGTAATTCACACCTACTGAGGAAAGTTGGGGTCTTTTCTTTGACGGACAAAAAGATGATACTTTGTTCGTTGAAAAATAGAATGCCAAGTAATTTCGCAGGAATGGGAAAGAAGAACTCTAATATCTTATTCAGGAACCTGGATCAACTTATATTGAACAAGTATCTCCTTCCTCGAGCCTATCAAATGATATAACTCATAGCATTATTTCTCGTTTCTTTGAACTATCAATATCACTAGAAAAACTACAAGTAGTAGGGTGTAATGGCAATGTAACCAACTCTGAATGGAAGATCGGTGTCATCCACCGACTAGAAAATCATGTAGGATGCCCGCCACAGTGGTACATATGCTTCCTGCATTTTAATGAGCTTCCTTTTCGCCACATTTTCCAACATATTGACGGTCAAACTGTAGGACCTAATTCTTTTAGTGGACCGATCGGGCAGCAGCTCACTTGCTGTGAAAAACTCCCTGTGGTTCATTATGAACCCATAGATTGTTCGATTCCTGGTATAGACAGGAATTTGTTGATCAAAGACCAACAGTATTTGTTTGAAATTTCAAATGCATTCACTTTCGGACAATGTCCAGAAGACTTCGCAAATAGGGACCCTGACCTTTGTCCCATACCAGATGGCTAACTGCGGCCATCCGAGTCCTTAGGTTTTATATAAGTTCATCAGATCCATCCGGAAACTTAAAAGAAATAGTTGGCTTCATCTTGAAATCATATATGGCTATGTGGTTTACCATAAAAAAGAACAAATATTTTACTGATGGACGAAAACATGTCTTTCAAGCAATCCAAACACCACGGTTTTTATCCGCCGAATTTCTTCAAGTTGTCGATCCAGTAATTCAACGAAATGCATTCTTTGCGCACCCAGAGAATGTTCTGTTGGCAATGCTTGTTGAGGAAACATATTCTGAATATGGTGAAGAGAACATATTCGGGAGCTTGGTTACAGAAGGATCATAAAAGCAAGACAAACAGTCCCAAATAAGCAGACTGATAGAAATTTCGTACCACCAAAGATAAACTTTCAAGCTTCTGATTACATTGAAATTATTTATTGGAATTCTTGTGTGGTGTATCCTCCCTCAGTGGTGCGGAACCTAAGTGAAGATGATATTAAATCATTCATCAATTCTGATACTATGCCAATGAGAGAAATACTAAAGTTTCCCGGTCACACCCAGGCTGTGGAGAGGTGCGTTAAAATTGTGACAAAGGCCTCGAATAAAGTATCTGGACATGAAGCTAGAGATATCCGAGCAACACTGGAGTCTAGATCTCTTATGAATCATTTCTCAAAAAAATCAGACGTTAAATAAGTATAGATATAAAAAAAGAAAATGTAAAAAGCAGAGTAAGCCAAATAATCCTACTCTATGGAAAATCTTTGTAAATAGACGTAAATATAATGTAAACACCACACCCAACAATTGGATGGTTGGTTGGGTAGGTTGTGAGTGGAACTCGACGTGCAACGATCTCCGCGTGGGGAGTTCTGAGTCGTTTTGTTCTAGCAAATGGAGCGAAGAGTTGCACAGTAAAAATTGCGAAAAATTGCTAAATTTCTGTTTTTTTTCAAAGACGTTGCACGAACAGAAAAAATTAGATTTATGATCAGAATTTAATTTATTTAGGTCATTTAAACCATACAAAGCATAAAAAGCTAAAGCATGTTATTTTCAAAGTTTTAACTAACAGAAAAAAAATTGAAAAATATCATGATTTTTGCAATTTTTCATAAACTTCAAGTACGATGCGCGAATGGAAGAAGTTAATCGATTTTAATTTTTTATGCCGTTTATCTTCTTATTAACTTTTCCGCACTAAAGCGTTTCGGAAAAAAAAAATATTTTTTTCGACTCACCATAATATATAAACCGGGTGTGTCATAAATTCGTGCTAAGTTCAAAAATTCATAATAAAAGAAGTAATGCTCGGAAATTTTTTCTGTTTGCTCCAATAAGATCAGAGGGACATTGGATTTTTTTCCATGTAAAAAAAAAGGTTCCAAAAGTAACTGAAAGTGGGCGCTTACACGTCATACTGAGGCGTTTTATGCAAATCAGGCAAACTCAAACAGAAAATCAAATAGATCACAATAACATGAGATTTGCATTTATTTTAAAGTAACATATGTTCAGCATTACTACCAGCACAAGGTAATAGGTAAGTGAGGCATGTCACTAAGCCCATTACAGCGGATTCTATCATCGATAACAGCGACTGTCTGTCGAAGGACATCTTTCAGTTCCATCAAAGTGGTTGGGGAGCCCCGGTACACATGAGACTTTAAGTATCCCGCCAGCTAAAAATTTCCCGGGATCAAGTCTGGAGATCGCGAGGGCAACTGAACCTTATAACCGTGACTTTTAGAACTCGGTCTTCAGTGGAAGATTCCAACAGGAACGTCTTGATATCATGTGGAATGTGGAGCGGGGCACCATCCTGCATGAAGATGACAACAGGTAACGCATGTCTTTCCTGAAATGCAGGCTTAACGTGGTCATGCAAAAGTGCCATTTTTCGGTTGCTTTTGGAAACTTTCTTTTTTTACATGGAAGAAAAAAAATCCAATGTCCCTCTGATCCTATTCGCGCAAACAGAAAATTTTTCCGAACATTATTTCTTTTATTACGAATTTTTTAACTTTGCACGAATTTATGACGCACCTGGTATACTAAAATTTTATATTAAAAGTGCCACGTAGGCTGTACATTTTTATTTCCGTAAAAATAAGATCCAACCCTTCGAAATATCACAATTTTCAGTATTTTACGCATTTTATGTTGGGATATGAGTTTGCAGCAATAAATTATAGAGCACCTCATACTGCATACTGTCGCATTTATTTACTTTCCCTGCAGGCGCATATGTAATCTCTCCGTACAATCATATACATTCTCGCGTAAACACCTTTTGTGGAAATCGCTCTCATGTCAAACAATCACTCTGATTAGTTGTCCAGATATTGACTGGTATAACTGCCAAACAATGAGAATTACAGAGAGGTTATTACAGATGCCTAGTCACTTCTGAAGAGCAGGTTTTATTACTTAGTGAAACGTTATGAAAGATTTTATCGGGCTAGCACATTATGTACGAGTTGTAAATAATAGCTTTACGCAATTGCAATTAAGATATGGAGATCATTTTAGAAATCGGGTGCAGTCATAAAATCAGAAATGATAAATTAAAAAAAAACTTTTTTAAATTTCTTGCCAAGGTGGCTTTGATTAACTTCGCTATTTTTATTACCATGTTTTTAGTAACTTCCTTTCTTGTGTGTTTGTTTGTATGTGTGTTTGTCTAGTACAAATCTTGCAATCGATTTTTAACTAACTTCCCGACTAGCTAGACATTTTAAACTTTTAGAATAGCTCAGAACACGATAACAATGCATTATTTTAATACTTTTAGCCGAAAAAATCCACAAGCTGGATCTTCGATCGAATTCAATGCTTGCACTTTTGCGTAACGGCGTTTGACAATTTTGAAAACAGAATACATGTAAATTTAATTTGTTTACAAAAATATTGTGCGAAAAATCTTAAAAAATTATAAAAATCAAAGTTTATAAAGTCTGGGGATAGTGAAAACGACTAAAAAGTGATTAAAATTAAATAAAAGAAAGTGAAAAGAAAAATTAAGTGAAGGTTTGTGCAATTAAGTGAGAATTGTCAAGTTTATATGATTCAACAGAAAATTTAAAAACATGGTATATAAAAAGTTCTTTTTATCTTGTAATTATTTCTTCCTCTATTATACGTCGCCTATGCATTGCTATAGTACATGTTTCATTGGAAATTTCAGGCAACTTGAAAAAGGCAGCAACGCAAATATGCCGTAGTTATAGCAACTTAGTATCAATAAAAAGAAATACAAAGCGTAGATTTCAATGACCACTACAGAATCTCCATTTTTACACAGGAGCATATTTTTTTCACTGCGTATATTTTTTGTACATATTTATAATCAATTTAATATGTATAAGTAAATGGTATTGAAAAATAAACATTTGGACTCTTAACTAATAAAAAACCCAAACTGCTGTATAAGCACACCAATTTTGTATCCATTGACCGGTACTTACTTTATTACCTAGGTTTTGCATGAAAACAATCCCAAGTGAATTGGAATAATTCATTTACAATACAAGCTGTCTATATAAGCTTGAATATTTTTAAAAAATTGTAAATTCATTGAAAAGATATCAGGGGGAAAAACCTCATTTGTAATATTTAGGCTCCCAACGTAAAGAATTTTTTGTTGTATTTTCTAAACATTATGACTAATTAATGAGTTATGAAATAGAGCTTGATAGGTGTGGATTTAATATCGAAAGTTAAACTTCTTCATGTAATATTAATCTTAACTGTAAGTGAAAGATACATGTTTCTGGAAAATCGCTAATATTTAATACCCAATATTTAGCTTATGCACTGATTTCGTGCAAATGTATTCTGTATTCTAGGTTCATTAAAACGACTGGTGCATATACGTATATTGTCATTATAAGTGCATAGGGATTTCACCTTCTTTTGATAACTTTTCGTTAGCACGTATTGAACAAAGCCTTTATTGTGCAAACAGTTTTACTACCAAGAGCTTATTTTTTTTTAAATAGCACAGAACAACCCGAAAAGCCATTATTCAAAAATGTGTCATCGGATACGACATTATCTGCTTTCTAGGAAGATAATATATGCGTGCGACTTAATGTAACGTGGATTTTTCAAGGTATTTCTAGAAAATAATGCATTTAGATATTTCTACCCGATGCCAACATTTTATTTTTTGCATTAAATAAGGTTGCCAAACAGCTAAATATCCAAAGTGAATCGCCTACCATAGATTTAAAAAAGTAAGATTAGTGACATTCTCACGGGATAAATTTTTGCTAGTGAAACAAACATGAAAGAGGACTTCGTGTCTTCTTAATAGTTTGTCTATACAAGAATGGCTAAGTGCTCGCAAGTTGTACAATGTAAAAATGATATGCTGTTTCAGGGTATAATGTTTCTGGGTAGCGAATTTACCTGTTTTGGGTATCCCATATTTCTATCTTAAACATGTTTGTAGCTTTTTTAGGCAGGGTAGACAGGGGCATGTTGGCCATAGGGGCCCGTTGGCCCATTTTTCAAACTATCCGGTAGATTCCGTTACTAGCTAAGCGACGTCTGTCTTAGCAAGTTTTCTTTCACTCATAACAGAGACAGCAGCGAAGAAGCAATGAAACGAAAACCACTTCAAATTTTCAAATTTTCAATGAAGAAACGTTGTTCATAGCTAATTTTCTACCTACTGATTTGAAAAAATATTAACAGAATATTTGATACAACGATCTAAAGCCAAAATGTCGATATGGGGCAAGTTGACCCATTTAATCCGGGGGATGTTGGTCCAGTGATCCAAGAGTTTGTTTTCTACATTCTTAAGCCAATGAAAGTCAATAAAATTGGGAATAAATCAGGAGAAGACTGGATTAAATGTACCAGGTGCTATCGTTGGGCACATGAATCACGTGTCACTGGGGGCACGATATTTTATGTTTGCATTTATTGTGATGATGAGAAAGATCGATGAGGGCAGTAATTAAGTTGGACAATATATCTTTTCTTATCCTTTGTGTCTTTTACATACCATTTTAAAATAACATTTGATATTTTATTTGTTTTTTCTTTTCCGTTAGTAATCCGAAAATGAAATCAACTTAGAGGGCTGTTACGGTGCAAAAGCGCCGCAACATTCGGCACGGATGAAGGAATCAATTAAGAAATGATCGAGTTAAGAGAAGCAGTGACGAGTGATAAATAAGCGAGGGACGTGGACATAGTTTAGAAAAGAAACAGGATGATTAAGTGCCATTAAGGATGAAAAAGAAACCGCCCAAAGAAAATTTACAATGTGGGGTATGCTTAGACCAGATGCAGATGTGAAAGTTAGGAAGAGGAGCACACTAACGAGGAAATGCATTGAATAGTGATGGTATGGGCTAAGTGGTGAAAATCGGAAACAGATGATATTCGAGAAGATGGGAATATGGCCTTGGGAATAATGATGATGGGAGGCGAGTGGCCCCACCTACGAGAGGCGGAGAAAAAGAAGGTTCTGGAAAGAAATGAGTAGCCCAATAGAATAGAAATAAAATATCTCTGACCAATAAGAAAACGAGGGAATGACCAGATCAGATGATGCGGGGATCCTAAAAAATCATTACGACCGAGGAGCAGCAAGGACGAACACCTAGACCGTAGTTAAGAGCATGAGCCGAAGAATTAATTTAGAATGAGAAAGCTCGAATTGAAACTTAGCCAGCGTATGATAAATTAATATAGCTTGACGCTTTATTTGAACCGATGTCCCAAAGCGTAAATACTAGGCAGTGACTAACATCGAGACTAACCAGATTCTATGAAAGAATAGAGCCGGCTGACCACGTGGAAGCAGAGTGCCACATCCCGAGAATCGAAATGCCTGAGCAGTATGACCCACCGTATGCTACAAGCTGAAGTTACGGACCCTGAAGGAGTGCCGCAACCATAGACGGGTTTGAAAGGAGGGTCCCAAGCCGACGCGAGCGCATTTAATGGACTGCAGACGAGTTTATCAAAAGAGGGAGAATCGAAAGACCAAGTCCCCGACAATGCCAGCGCTTTAAATTGACTTCAGGAGAGTTCATCAATGGAGGTATGTGTCGTTTGTGCTCCGTATTGACCACTGGTTTTAAATGTGTGCCCTCGCGATTTCTCATTCATACACTACGTATTCCGAATGTATATACTATAGATATTTCTATTAGAAATTGATATAACGTTGAAATATGATGTTATTATGAGTTGATGAACGGGTTATAAAATCCATTAAATGAGAAAATATTGTAGTAAAGGTATAATAATTGTTAAGAAAGTACTAGTGATAATTGTAGCGTAAGAAGTAAAATAAAAAGGGTTATAATGATATTGACTGAAACTGTAAATGAAGAGATTAGTTGTGATATCATAATGTATTAATAAATGTATCCGTTATTATACCAATCGGATAATCTGTCATTCTTCAAAAAACACAACGCAATACTTAAATTTACATATGTAAATCATATCACTGGGTATCATAATTAATAGCCCCAATAATACCATTACAAGGGCCAACTTGCCCCATCGAACGGGGAAAGTTGGCCCAGGGACTTGATGTCCTGCTGAGCTTCATATAGAAACTATTAATTAATATTTTACACATTTTATTATACGTGGTTATGCTTTAAGATGTTCTGATTGTACAAACTAAAAAAAAAATGAAAAAATGGGCCAACAATGGGTCAACCCTATATTGCAAAAATGGAAGTAGAACTAGAAGGATACGAAAGTATATTTAAGATACAAATATGGCATACTAATCAAATATGGGACCACCCAAAACAGGTGAATTTGCTACCCAGAAACATTACACCTTGAAACAGCATTGCATTTTTCCAGTGTAAGATCACAGTTTTTAATCATGAGACAGCTCAGTGACAAACTGAGCAGCTTTTCAAACCAAAATTATGAAAAGCTACAGTTTACCGCATGTTCTCCTTCCTATGGTGCTTAGGCTTCTTATACACTGAAGTGCCACTGAATTAGGGATACCTACCTAGTAACGAGTTGGGCCTCCTCTGGCCTTGATAACGGCTGCCACACGACGAGGCATAGATTCAACAAGTTTCTGGAAACGTTCCACGGGAATGGCTTGCCAAATAATGGCTAAAGCTGTCCAAAATTCAGTAAGGTTCTTTGGTGCTGTGTGATGGCCTTTCACGCCTTGTTCCAAAACATCCCAAAGATGCTCAATAGGATTTAAGTCTGGACGTCTAGGTGGCCAATTCATGACAGAGAAGTCAGAGGAATGCTAATCCAACCAGCCAGTAGCCAACCGGGACTTGTGAGAGGTACAGTTGTCTTGCTGGAAAACTCCATTACCGTGCGGATAACAGAACAGCATAAACGGATGGAGGTGATCACCCAGAAACTCTACGTACCGAATTGCATTGAGGGAGGTTGGTACACGCACCAAAGATCCCAAACTGTGCCACGAAAAAACACCCCAGAAAATGATTGAGCCACCATGCCCTTGTACAGTTCCAGCCAGGCATGCAGGATCCATGGCTTCATGAGCCTGACGCCATATTCTCAGCCTCCCGTCGCCGTTCATTAGTCGGAATAGAGACTCATCACTCCATGCTACTCGTTTCCAGTCCTCTACACTCCAGTCTCTGTGCTCTCTTGCCCAGGCAAGACGTGCAGCCCGATGGCGAGTATAGAGCAATGGTACTCTCGTAGGTCGACGGCTCCCGAAACCCATACGGTGAAGCGAGCGTTGCACAGTCCGTTTACTGACTGTACGACTGGCACCGTCATTAAACTGGATGGTAATTTGAGCTAATGTTTGGCTTCGCTGGCTACGTACAATACGCCTGAGCCGTCTCTCACCACGCACTGTCAAGGCTAATTGTCCTTTGCAGTTTGCCCGATCGCTAGTTTTTTTTCCACCATCCATGTATTCTTGGTATACTCTTGACACTGTCGACCTTGAAAATCCTAGCTGTCTGACTATTTCGGAAATTGAATGGCCCATGCGTCGCGCACCTACGATTTGTCCGCGATCTAAGGCGTCTAAATCAGGCAGTTTACCATAATGGCAATTCCAACAACTAATTCAGAACAACCACAGTACGCACTATATATGCAGTTACCACAGCGCCCTCACTTGCGCATACATGATGCGCAGCGCTACACAATTTGCATAGGCTTTGTTATCCCTAATTCAGTGGCACTTCAGTGTACATTCGTTTTTAATGTTTCAAAGACTTAAAAGACTTAAGACAATAAATTCTTTAACTTAGGACGGATCGGGAACTAATGTGAGGCCTTGTTCACATTGATTCCAGAACATTGTGTAGAGTTTCTCCGTTAGCGCAAAGATTGATAACATGAGCTGTTATAGGTTTGACGTATAACAGAGTCCTTGCGTTGAGCTCTGCGATAGGTTAGAAATTTTACCATTCACTCTATGCTCCGCTGCGGGAACTATGGGAACAAGGGCTTTAGTCACATAAACGCTATAATTAATAATATACATGTGCATAATATTGTTCCGTTTTCCTGGGTTCGATAGGATTGAATAAAATCTCTTCAGAAAGAGCACACTAAATAAAATTTATTATTCTGTAATTTCTTCAGGCGCATACACAAATTCAACAAAAACACGTAACGACGGTATTCTATACAACAGAAAGCTCTAAAAATGCAAGTCAGGATAAAAGAGTCTTCAATACAATACACGCCTAACGCACTTTCAATACATTAAATTCTCAGCAGAAAAGGACACTGAGTTCCAATGACTGCGACTGCGACTGCGACTGCGACTGGTTGTGGAGAAGTGCCTGGGTAGAGATTTACCCCCAACTTCTAGAAATAGCTTTTCTTTTGCTGGAGTTTGCCGGAATAAAATTGTCGACAGATGTTAGTTAAAAGAGATAGGAGAGAAGTGTGTTTGTTTCCTCGAATTTCTGCGACCAGAGAAAGTTTAGTGGATAGAGAAAAGGAAAATAACTAATAAGGAGGGTTAATGTTATGTCAAGTATATTTATAGACTTGCAAAGCGCCCATATTGCAAAGCACCCGTCAACCAGCTACATATCACTAGAAGATTCCAGAAAGGTCTAGAAAGTTGGCGACCATTTGGTGCCATATCGCTAAATTTGGCAACCAAAATAAGACATCAAATCCATCGCCAATTTGGCGATATCTCTCATATTTGGCGAGATTACCATAGACTCGTAAAATTCATAGCAATATGTAATCTTATTAATAAAAGCGAATGTTTGCGTGCATGCGTGCGTGCGTGTGGGCGGACCCTAGGCGAATCTGTGAAACTTACAGCCGTGAAATTTGGCACACGGGTAGTGAAGAGTTTGAACATGTGCACCTCGAAGCCCGAATTTTAAATTTTATTACCATTAATTTTTAATTAATAAGAAACCAACAATTTTAAATGTTACATATTTGAAAAGAGGTTTAAAAACTGATAATTTTTTCTGCGTACACTTAATCTGTTACTGCAATAGTTTTAGAGTTATTTGGATTCTAATCTTGAGATTTCCGATTATTCATGTAAGTAAAGCGTGATTCTTTCACAGCGTAATTCTCACTAAAAAATGAATCACTGAAAAGATGTGTCACGGTGTGTCTAATTTTTTATTCTTTTTAGTTCAAACTTTTTAATCATAAATAGATCATTTTTTAATTTCGAGTTATTACTTACGTTAAAAACGTAAACAAACTGACCTTTTGAAATTCGGCCATGTTATTTTCGATATAATTTTTTTTCATTAAATGTTACATATTTGGAAAGAGTATTAAAAACTTTTAATTCAAATTTTTTAATCATAATTAGATCATTTCAAGATGAACTGATTTTTGGAGGGATTTTTGCCAGTTAAAAGTGAAAAGAAATTTTAATTCAAGTAACTGTCATTCGAATGTGAATCGATTAGGTTTGGGTAGATTTTTCGGATCATTTTTAAACCGTAAGAATACTGTTGGATTCATAAGTTGAAATATTTATTTGAAATTTTATTTTTTAATATAATTGCAAACTATTTAATAAGAAATATAAAATATGATTTCAACAATTATACTAACGAAATAATAAGTATTTTCATTCATGAAACATACTATTTAATATGAAATATAAAATAATAATATTAAGTTGGTTTAAAAACATTACATGAATGAAAATACTTATTACTTCGTTAATAAATTTCAATTGTATATGATTTCAACAATTATATTAACGATGTAATAAGCATTTTCATTCATGAAACATACTATTTAATAAGAAATATAAAATAATAATATTAAGATGGTTTTTTGCAATTTTTGGTTTAAATGCATACTACAATTATGCATTTAAACGAAATATTATAATGCATACTAATATTACATATGCATTATTTTGTATACAAATTTGTGCGTGGCAATTGCTGAAAGCTCAAATTAAAATTGAATTCATTATTGAATAAGATTTTAATAAAATTTATTTTTTTTGTAATAGAAATGTTTTTTTCGGTGTTTTTTTATTGCATAAAATATTTTACATTTCTTATTAAATAGTATGTTTCATGAATGAAAATTACAACTTGATTTTTCTTATTTGATTTTTTTAATTTTCATGCTTTTACAACCTTACACAAATTTTTTGATGTTAAAACATGGTTTAAATGCATTAAATATGACAGTAATGCAGATTTTTTTGTTGATTTTTTTTTTGTTGTTGTTGCTTATTCATCTCATCTAATCAAATGCATTTGGTACAGCTTCTTTAGATGCACCCCCCTGTCAAGTTTGGCGATTTTGTGTGTGGTGAGGTAACCATGCGATTTTGGCGAGATTTTGTTTTAATGTGTTGATTTTTTAAATAATTCTTTTTATTGGTTACTGAATTCTTTTTTCTCTGCAGATTCAACTACCGTTGCTTGCTATTTCATTTGGTTCTATTTTTTATTTCATTTTCTGTAATTTTGCAGTTTTGAATTTAATCTCAGTTTCATTTCAGGGTCTTTCATTTCATTTGCTTTTATTTTGTGCCTAATGTTTTATTTCTTTAGCATTTTTCTTTGAAGATGCCACAGCCTCCCGCGAACAGGACAAAACGGATGTCCACTTTATCGACGATGCTCATTTAATGCGTGTTTTCAAAAGTGAAATATACCATGTTCTATAAATGCCCCGAAAATATTTCTATACTAGAGATGTAGACAGATTAAAGAATTTAAGTAAACTTTTGTGTAATTTATACATTTGTGTGTGTTTAATTATTTAAATTAATAGATTTATATTTTTAAACGTTTTATTCTTGCATTCTTTTAGGGGTTTATAGTGTTGCGTGTGAGTGGAACACTGGTGTGTGGTTTTCAAATGATTTTAGCTTCTACTGGAAATTAGCAGTACATTAGCTTCCAAAACAGTAATCGTTTGGAAAGTTTTTATTTATATTATTACCATTAAAATGTATATCATTATCTTTATATTATTTTTATAAGCTACACAACTCACTACCATAATACTCTTAAAATTTATATTTTAACACATTTCGGTTACCGCTGTTGTTTGTAAACACATGATCTTCATTGCCATGCTCATTTCAGAAATTTCTCATTGAGGAGATGCTCATTTAATGCGTGTTTTCAAAAGTGAAATACATATACCATGTTCTGTAAATGCCCCGAAAATATTTCTATACTGGAGATGTAAACAGATTAAAGAATTTAAGTAAACTTTTGTGTAATTTATACATTTGTGTGTGTTTAATTATTTAAATTAATATATTTATATTTTTTTAACATTTTATTCTTACATTCTTTTAGGGGTTCATAGTGTTGCGTGTGAGTGGAACACTGGTGTGTGGTTTTCAAATGATTTTAGCTTTTACAGGAAATTAGCAGAACATTAGCTTTCAAAACAGTAATCGTTTGGAAAGTTTTTAATTTAATTTTTTAAATGCTGATCACTTGGTTTCTTTTCTTTTTGTGATACTTTAAATTGATTTTGTGTCACGTGCATAACAACGATATTAAATGACAAAGGAAATATTAAAATACAGTAAAAGATAAAATTTAACCACTTGACTAATTAAGATGAAAATTTTTAAAAATTTAGTTCAAATTAGTATGTTTTATGGATACTAAATCAAATTTATATATAAAACTGTAATTTCCTCTCAAAATATGCGTCGCCATGACAATAAATAAGTCCCAAGGCCAAACAATATGCTGGCGTAGATTTAAGAGAAAATTGTTTCTCCCACGATCAGTTTTACGTAGCTTGCTCACGCGTAAGATCGCGGACGAGCCTGGTAATATTTGTTCCGCCCAATGAAAAACAAAAAATATTGTTTATAAGAAAATTCTCTAAAAAGCAATTTCATTACTTTTTCATTGTAATTATCCTAAAATGTACCCCGTAGAGAAAAACGGGTATTCAGCTAGTATATATATATATGTATGTGCGTTAAATTTTATTGAAACTCTAGTTTAACCTATTCATATTTACTGTAAAAATATTTAAAGACATTTATTATATAGAATATGTTTAATTCCACATATTCGACTGCTCCCCTACACAGATGTATTAGTAACATTGCATTGGACCAAAAACATGTCCTAACGCAGTCTGTTTTCAATCAGTCTCTACTTTTCTAGCATGATCAAATTTTCCTAGAGCTACTTTCCTGTGAAATAATCGTTGGAATTGGATGAACTGCTACTTACCGACACAAATATGCTGCCGAACAAGGAGACTAACAGAAACCTTATCGGCATCTCTTTCAAGCCCTGATTTCATTAAGATGCAAGGGCTTTTTATGCTTCTGTTAAGCGGAAAATTTTTTTATGCTGCTGCGTATGAGAATGTTGTCAGTTGAATCTGACAGTTAGTTCTTTATTTTTTTTAAACTGCAATTTCTTAGATTCATGTACTTTTGAGATGGTTAGTAGTAGTTATATTGGAATAAATTTCTGGTTAACATGGAATTACAGCAGATCTGCCAATCCCGTACTTCGATAAAATGCATGGACCTTTATTATGTTTTTAATAAAACCTAAATTATTTCATACGTTGCAGAAATAACTGATTAAAAAATGGGATAAAACAGCATTCATTGCTGGATTTAACCTTAATGGGAAATTTTCAATAAGAAATTTTTGGGAGAAATATGCAATTAAAGGACAGAAAAAAGTATATGTAACCCACTTTATCCGTATATGCGTGTATTAACTCGTGCCGACATTGAAAAGTTTTGAAAACGCTCTACAGTTTAATTCCAGTATTAGAAATCCAGATACAACCACCTGCTTCAAATAAATTGTTTTGTTGAATCTGATATAAAAGGAATAAATATTTAATAGCCTTTTAGCTACCAGAATGCATACTTAGAATTTCAGTTTCCAGATCATGCCTTATACGAGTATATTGTTCTTTTGTTTTTCTGAAAATCAGGTCTCTAAAGTTCCTCTTCTCGCCATTGCTATTACGAATATTATCCAAAGACCATCAACATGCCTTCAGTTTACGAGTCTGCATTGGGCTTGATTAGAACAAAGCTGCATGAGAAACTAATTATTTTTACTTACACTGAGTGCTTATACCGGAAAGACCTCAGACAAGGTATCATCATTTTGTCTCTGTCAGTGCTACGTTTCACTATACAGCCCTTTTGTCTTCTGTAACTTCCTCCATCAATTTGTGAATGTAGAAACTAACAGTTCCCGATGAAAATGGGTGTTTTCTTTTCGAACGATATTTTTTTTAGATGAAAAAAATCTTAAATGTGGAAATTATTGGAAAAGAGAGAAAAAGGGTCGCGTATTTTTGTAAGATGAAAAATCAACCTCATATGACAGAATAAATGCTGTTTGCTGACCACTTCAAAGTGAGAACGAATAAATAATTTAGATTTTTTAATTATGAAGACACGAATGGCTGAGATATTTAGTTAGACTATCTTGACAGAAATTTTCGTTTCTCTACAATGCCAAATTCTTGATTAGGAATGACAACTAGGATAGAGTTTTTTTTGTGTTGTATTAAATTTAAGTTTGAGAACACAGATAATTGTAATAGATTTTCGAAAATATTAAATGATTTTTTTTTAAAACATGCGAACAACATTTAGAGATATATTTTCAAATGCGGAAAAATGATTTCTAAAATATACATTTGCACATGTCGGTAGAAAATTACTGAGATATAAATTCTCTATAGGAATTGAGTGTTTAACTGATGGGCTTCCTTAAGACAGACCTTTGAAAGATCTTACTATCCATCTATTTATCTATCTGTCTGTCTGTCGATCAATCAATCGATCAAATAAAATTGGAAGGAATTTAACCCTTACAAAGAAGGAAGAATTAAAATTCTATATAAATACTTGCATTGAAAGCCGAAGATTGCACTTCTTTCCCATTTAAGAAGAAAATTTTATATTTTTCACCATAAATGAGAAAAATTCTAAAAGTTGAAACTTAAAACCAACTCACGAAGTTAAAGCATAGAAACCTGTTTATTTCTGTTATTCTTGTTTTAGTTTTAACTGATATATAATATAGACTGCACGCATCATTATGCTTTAGGCATGTCTAAGCATTATGCAGACGTTTGTGAATATATATACACCTATAAATACACATCAAGATAGTTCAGTTTACATTAATGCAACGACGAACTATGTCTCTAAATCTTTCCTCACCAAGCAGCTTGTTGAATCAATTAAATATCCTGTCAGCCGTTCATGTAGCTTCCCCTAAGGTAATAGCAATGAACGATTAAAATTACAATTCTGTTTACAGAACGAAAATGTGCTAGCTCTCGAAATATTTGCCCTGGAAGAACTCTAAGTGAATTAATGTGGAGCCTTCTGATATTTCGGAGTTTATAAACGATGTTTTCGACAGAAACCGAAATTGCGTTTTCATTTCATTATTGATTCGACAACATCTTTGGAAGAAGAACCGAGATTTATAACGAGATTAATATTTGCAATCGAATTGCGACTATTTAGTTTCAAATACGCACTGAATACACATTTGACTTAATTGAAGACGCGCACTTAAGTATGATTCGATTATTAAAGATGATGATGTTTGGAATCGTTTGTTAGAATCCCCTATGTTTGTTTAATGCTTAAATGTAGTGATACTCTAAATAGGCGTAAATCATAATATGTATTATTAATATAGGAAGAAGACCTCTTAAAAATGTAAATAGCGTGACCCGGGGAAAAAGATTAAGAGGTTGTTTCATCTAGAAAACTGTTCCTAAAATTGCCTTAAGTTAAAATTGAAATTGATATATCGTAGTATTTTCCTTTATTTTAGTACCTCTACGTAAAATAAATTTCTTAAATTTTGTGTTTGAAAATTGATTAACGGATGTTCGCGGTCTATATATATATAGTAAAAAAATGGTCTTGTAGATCGTAAAAATATACTGTATACTAGATGCATTAAATGAACTATAAACAGTTGTTAATGACAAATGAACGACTTGTATAGGTTATGTAAAGTAATAAACTATTATACTGCATTGTTCACAGTCTAATATACTGTTATATTACACCGTTTACAATTTATGAGTTATTAAATTGTATGCGAGGTAAGAATCTGCTGTATTACGCACATTCTTTACGCGTAACCGCAAACATTATGTTGCAGTCTTTGCGAGATGAAATAAACTGGTATATTACATTATTTACGACGCAATCTTTCATTCTTTATGGTATAAAAGACTGTTATATTAACTTGTTTACGATTTCATAGACTGTTATATTACTTTGTAAACAATTTTACAGACTGTTATGTTACCTTGATCATGATTTATTAGAATGTTAAATTATATAATTTACTGTTTCACAGACTTAAATCTATATTGCTGCTTCGTGGACATTTGTTCCTATAGCATAGTAATTTATTTCTAATCTTCTCCTTTGTGATGATCGAACTATTCGCTGAACGGATTATCCGCTCACAAATTTCCGGATGTGAAATCAATGGATTTAAATTGTAAGGATTTTACATCCTGAAACAGTTTAAAACGCGGGCTTTGGAATTGATGAAGTGTGTTGAACCTCATGAATTTATGTTGTCCTTAGATTAATTGCATTAGTTGCAATGCTAATATTTTGTGGGATTGTTAAGTATGTTTTCTTATTAAGGAGGTTCGTCAGTTGATTTCATAGATCTTAAATTCCATATTTGATTGTAGGCAAATTTCATCGCAAATACTTTTCTGATCAAACGATAGCATTATTATTTTTGAGATCCGACTTTTGCATAATAAGGCAAGCCCTTAACTATTTCCTTACGGGGCGGGATAGCATGTATCCCAAGAACACGGGACCAAGAATGAATATATATATATTATATATATATTATATATATATATATATATATATACCCAACAAACACAAGACTGACGGCAACTTGACGGGCCGGTTCTGGAGGCGCCGGTAGAACGATAGGCTCGGGGAAAATGATCCGTACCGTTGCCGGGTGATTTACGAATCTCCGATGGGGAATCCCGTATTGTGTACCCTTTTGAGGGCCGGTGTTGGTTGGATGGGAATCGAGCCGAAACCGTTTCCCAATAACGTCCCGTAATCGATAATCCGATTCGTAACCACAAGTAACAGAAATCTGCATCAGAATTATGGATTTGAAAGGGAAGTCGAAGATTAAATTAAGCAGACTTTTCATAAATATTTATTTCACTTTTGTGAAACTTGTTTTGCACGAAAAATTCACATAATTTTCCTTGTATGAAAAGATTGTATTATATCAGAAGTATACGGCTGACATAATATAATCTTTCGGTTATACTATGTGATATATGCATAATATATATCATCTATATATTTAATTTGCTAAGCCGACTTTTTGGGTAGTCCGTGAGAGAAAACTACTGCATCAATTTACTTCATTTTGGTCTTAAACGAAAGACTGTAATCTGTAGATTTGTTAAATTTGGTTTTTGTGACAGCAATTTCTATTAATTAGCGGTAATTTACAATTTACAATTGATTTTTGCGCATGCTCAGTGGCATGTTTAAATCTGTCTTTAGAAACTCACTTTTTCCGCGCGCGCTCAGTGACATGTTTTAATGATAAACACGTTTATTCCGAGAAGTCTCTCTAGATCGATCTCTGCCTTATTTATATTTATGATAATTATATTTGGGAAATACAACAGTAAACCTCATGGAAATTGTTTATTTCATACTGTTTAATTAGCGATAATTTACAATTTAAAAAAATTGCTTTCTGCACATGCTCAGTGACATTTTTAAATCTGTCTTTAGATACTCACTAAGCACGAATCCACTTAATCACAATTTGTTTCTGCGCATTATTATGATTTTCAACATTTGACAATGATGTGTTGAATATAATTTGTGTATTAGTACATTCATTTACTATCTAGCCGTCATGTTTTGACAGACATCAACTATTATTAGATTATATTAATTTATTTTTGGCTTTTATATAGAAATGAAATAAACATCCACTTACAAATGGATAATTTTTTCGATCAAGAGTTTATGCACAAGAGAGCAAAGAGTAGTACCTGCCTAAATTTGTTTATCATTTTGATTAAGACGGACTTTTCGGCAGACTCTCTTGGATGCCAAATCTCGTATCTATCAGGGCTTCATTTCAAACCCTGGTTCTCTTCGATTTACCTGGCAACCCTACCAGCAGATACTTATCGCCAATAAGAATTTCGGTAGGCGCTTCATTTCCTTTTTCGGTAGACCACTGGGTTACACTTATTTGGACTACACAAATTTTTCGGTGATGGTGTTCGTGGCGCTGCACTTAAAGTAATTTTTTTACATAAAAATGACCATTTTCGTTTATTTTCAGCGCTTTTTTTTCTTTTTTTGGGGAGGGGGGGTAAGTGTACTGATTTTGCAATGAATAACACTACCGTTTTTATTTATTAGAATATAGATATATCCATAGCATAAAATAAAATACTTCGAGCTTCGAGTGACAGTTCTCTTTTAACGAATTGAGTCTTTAATGGATTTTAATAAGTGTTTAACAGATTAAACACTAAAAACATATCATACCTTTTTATATTTCTATACCAGTGGTGGCCAAACCCTTTGGCCACCCCTGCTCTATACAGTCAAAATATTGTTATTAAAATATTGATTTACATTGAATTATATTCGTCATTTTTAACAGTATTTATTCGCATACTTTATACCTAGTGATGTATAGAACAATATAGAATGATTCGAGGAAATAAAATAAAAATATTGTTGGCTGCAAATAAATTTCACATAGCTGACCAACGTAGATGTAAAGTTCTAACACCCATTGATATGAACCATATTCATATTTTCCGAAAACGCTTCATTAAAAAAAAAAAAAAAAAAAAAAAAAAAAAAAAGTCATCAGAGATTAAATTAGAAAGTGTGTGTTTGTACGTATGTAAATGTTGAGAGTATTTTAGTAGCTTTTAATGTGCTAGTAAATAGATAGTGTACTAATTATTTTCTTCATACAAGTATTCTGCGTATATCTTGTTTGTGATGCAAGTCTTCACCTTCACAGCTGCACTTGTTTAATGAAAATAAAAATGCTTTTTAGGATTATTTCATGTTTCAGTTTGAATAACAATTTTGCAGTCATATAATATTTTCTAAATTTTTTAAAGTTAGAAGAAAAAAAATATTTTTCTCGTTGTTGATTATTTTTCATAAACAGATAAAAACATTCAGATTCAGATCAATATTTAATTTTTTTCAAAAAAAATTACTAATAGCTTCGCAGAGGTAAAATTTAAATACAATCTGTTCCATTCACCCATGAGAAATGCCCACAAGAAATGCACTTTCTTTCACGTACCAAACATCGGCATCTATTTAGTCTCTGATAGTGCTTATATAATGTATCACTGTCACCGAGTACAATGAGGTAGGATACTTAGTAGGGATACTAAATTTTCGTATTTACGAAATACATGCGAATAAATGTGAAAATATTTTTTTTTCTACTTTTAGGCGAAAATTCGGGAATAAAAGGCTTTTAAGCGATATTAGTTAATAATAGTAATAATTTATTGAGATAATTACTCAACCAAGACCATTCACGGTCTTTAACGGAGAAATGTCACTGTTCGTCGGATTTCATCCGAATTTCACCCGAGCAGTTTGCTCGTATACCGGAATCGAACTTAAAAATCTAACAGTAAATTCAACCGATCAGCTTGCTTTCTCGACAGACTGTTCGTTATCCACTCAGAATAGATTCTTTGTTCTCTCACATGGGATCTTAACGGCGCAAGCCAACTCTTTCTGAGAAGTCGTTTTCTTTCTCCCCCCCCCCCTTGTGTGGACACACTTTGTTTGCAGGTGGCACGTAGAAGGCTCCTTTTTCTCAGAATTGGGGAGAATAATTTCTTCCCTCGCATCTAAAACATATGGGGAATGCTCTCTCTCGCCAACACCCCCTCAAGCACTGCCCTCTAGATCACAAAGCCTTTGAGCTGGATTCGTGACGTCACTGCTGTAGGCGATTCTCCTGACAACATCGTACTCGTTTTCAGCTGTCGTAGCGAGCGATGCGAAAAGAAATACGCACTAAACAGATAGTTATTTTCTAAAACTGATTATACTAGATCATTTTAACAGGAAAATGCAAACTTTGGAAATTGTATTTAACATTAGATGTCAAGATTTATTTTCTCCTCTATTAATTTTGCATTATAATAATAGTGTAAAAAAAAACTATATCAAATTCGTAGTTGCCGAATAAATTAAAAATTCATCGATACGATACTTAATTTTTTTTAGCACAATGTGTGTTTGAAATTTTAGACTATATATATATAGCCAGCTATGGGCATTTTATAGAATACAATATTAGGTAAAGTGAAAATTTCCGTAATATCGCATACTTTTTTCTTAGGAATTACAAAATAATAAATATTATTTAAATAAAGTGTAAAAAAATGCAAATTGGAAAAAAAAGATTTAACTAAATATCTGACTATAAAAATACAAAATAAAGAAAAGATTATCTTGATAGATAATATCTTTATTTTGTATTTTACTTTATCTTTTATTTATTTTGTATTTTATAGTACATAAAAGATAGTATCTTGTATTTTATGTTTATTCATAGATATTTTAATCTTAAAGCTCATGATCCAAATTATTATTAAGCGTTAATTCAATACCTAAAGCCTCATTCCCAAAAATCTTTACAAGTGTAGCATGAAATCTTTTTGAAGACATGTGCACTAGTTGCACATTCAATGTCATCATTTGCAAAACCAACAATATTTCCTCCTTTATAATCGTAACATTCTTTTAAATGAATTTCATCAATCATAAGTGAAACATACAATTCTTGTTTTTCTAAAGTAAGTGCCCTATGCTTTGCATAGGCTAAAAAATTTGTATCATTAATTTCATTTAAAGGATTTACATTAAATTTAGCACTCAGTCTATTAATGGTTGTTGGATGAGGTAATGTAATATGCCCACTTTGTCTTATAAATTTATAAGCAGAAGGAGATAATAAGAAAAACATTGATGAAAATATTAAAGTTTCAGGTGAATAGCTGTACTTCTCTGGTTTAGTAAAGAGTAAAGTAAGCTGCTCTTTGAGGAACTCCAAATAAGATTTCTTATTATCTTCAACTACTGTATCTAAATTCTTTAACATACTTAAAATTAAGTCTACACAAGGATAGGGTTACTTTTGAGCTCATTTCGATTAATACCCTCAACTTCATTCAAAATATTATACAAAACATTAACATTTTTTATTAATAAAGGAAATTTAAATTTATTCAAAAAACCAATTTCTTCACCTTTGTATGAAACACTTAATTGTAATTTTTCATTCACCTGCACAGAATATAACAAAGAAACATTTGAAAAATCAATCTTTAGGTTTAAAAAGCATATGCTGTTTTCACGATAAACAACATCCCAGAATTCAGCGGCGTTGAGGGGCTTTCTAGAGGGCAGTGCCTCAAGTGAGAAGGAGGCGTTGCCCTCGCTCGGCAGTCCGTCAGAGGCAAAGCTTGAAAAATTAGGTGCCCGTCTTATGGGTTCCTAATTTTTCAAAATCATATTTTTTTAAGAAAAAGAAAAAAAATCTGTAATATCATAATAGTGAGCCATCCATTTTTGAGTAAAAAATTAATTAATTTCTTTAAGAACTGGACTTGTAAGATATTATTTAAGATTTTTGGCCTTAAAATTAATGAATGTAACTATTTAAATTTCCAAAAGTTAATAGTTTTTGGTGCAAGCCAAGAATAGTGATTCTCTTCAAATTTATCTTTACTTATTAGATCAATATATGCAGTTAGGTAACATACAATAATTATAATACATACTTTCGTAGTCGCTGATACGCTGAAAAAAAAAATAAATGATCGAGGCACTGAGTTCAATTACATGAGTCACTAAAAACGTCTTTCTCTACGTCAAGAGCAAGCAAGTTAAATCGGTGAAGGATTTAATCAGAAGTATTTTTCTTACCCATCCTCACTCCTTTAATACAATATGAAACTTTTTGTCAAGATTTAAGACTTAAAAAACCCATTCTCCCTTTTTACAGTTGAAAAACAGATGCCAGTTAAATAAAATGACTATCTCAAATATACAGAAGGTCGTTCGCACTTTATGGAAACGATTGTGTACTTTATTTCTGTCGTTTGCATTTTGAGATAAAAGTTTGGCAACTTCAGAATAATTGCCTACTTCTGTTTTGTTTTGATTGGAATGTAAAATAAAAGATTTATTTTGAAAATGGCCCATAAAATTGATAGATGGCTCGAAGGTTACGTAACTGTGCTTTCCGAGGTGAAATATTCGTATTAACAAATTATAAAGCGGTCTAAAAATCGCGGTTATGGCATTTAAAAAAAAAGGTATTTCTAATACATTAAATTTGAAAGGGAAAAAAGTCTAAGTGAAAGTAAAAATGAAAACATGACCTCGAAACCTCACCCTAAAACTGTTCGAACGCAGGTAAATATCGAGAAAGGGAAGTCTCTGATCCTAAAAAAAATCCGCCGCCTTAAAGATCCATTGAATCGAAACTAGGAATGTATTCTGGCACTGTAAGTAAAATCATTCATAATGATTTGAAGTTAAAAAATATGTTTAAAACTAAAGTTCATCTGCTTTTACCAAAGCATATTGCTGAAAGGAAAACAAATTGTAGAAAATTATATGTAAAACACTTAGCTGCTGAAAAATGGAAATTTGTGGTAACACTCGATGTTGCATGGGTATATTTAAGTGACAGTAATAAAAAAAGATCAATTTTATTTTGCTCAACTGACGGAAATGACCGTACGAAATGACTTTGTCAGTGTACAGAAAAGTTCCGAAAGGGATTCTAGATAGTTGCACGATTTTGTTACAACGGCAAATTAAAAATCAAAAAGTCTCAGGTAAAGCCAGAATTAATTCACTCTACTATCAGCAGAATATTTTAGAACCAATTTTTGAAGAAGAAATTTCAGCCTTATATGGAAAGGAAATTGATAAAGTTGCGCCTCATATGATCAAAACCTCAAGTCACACGTCTAAATCAACTGTCGCTTATTTAGTAAAGAAAGAATCAGAACCAGGAATAAAATGTATCCCATTTAATGAAATACCTGTAAAATAATCTGACGCTTCTCCAATGGACTTTTGCGCTTTCGGTTTATTAAAACGAGACTTACAACTAAATCAACTGTCGCTTATTTAGTAAAGAAAGAATCAGAACCAGGAATAAAGTGTATCCCATTTAATGAAATACCTGTAAAATAACCTGACGCTTCTCCAATGGACTTTTGCGCTTTCGGTTTATTAAAACGAGACTTACAAAACGGCATCCAAGAACACTGAACGGACTTTGGAAAACGGTCCAAGAGGAATGGGGTGAAATTGACATGACAATACTAAGAAAAAGTTAACTTTCATGGAAAATTCGAGCTAGAACTATTGTAAAGAACCATGGCTATCAGATAGAAGCAAATCGCCGAAAAAAAATACGACATTTATACATAAAAATTAAATTTCAAAATCGTTTCCATAAAGTGCGAACGACCTTCTGTACATCTAAACTCCTAATATCAATACAACATTTTGATACCAACATCTTGACTTAAAAAAGAAAAAATGAGAAATCACTGATAAAAAATAAACATGTAAAGAACGTAATTTGTTTTTTTAATGATTTTTTTTCTTGAAACGTCGCAAATGTGCTTAATATATATTAAGAATAATGATGCTACAGAGGCTGTTCACACATTTTTTAGACGATGTATATTGTATTATCAAAACTAAATTACATAAAATTCTTGTGTTTTAAATGTTTTATTTGACATCCCTTATTCTGAACTATCTTTCGACACCACAATTTCCAGGATAATAATGCCTTTTGAAGTGTCAGAAGAGGTATTCTATCCCATTCCTCCTGAACAGCTTTCCAGAGTCCTGTAAGGGTTTTGGGACGACGTTTGGATAATGCAAATTTTAAAAGTCCGAAAGCACAAAAATCCATAGGTGTTACATCGGTAGATTTAGTAGGGATATCAGTGAAGGGTATGGCCTTGATACCAGTTTTTTGTTCCATTTCTTTTAGGAAATTTACAGTGGATTTTGATGTGTGACTGCTAGCTTTGTCCTGATGGAGTCTCACAGATTGATGGCACTGTGGGTAAAGCGATGGTATTTCATTCAGAAAAATTGGCAATAAAATATGTTCCTGATAGTATTTGGAGTCAATCTTGACATTTTTTTCCACTCTTTATTTTTAACTTGCCATTATAAGAAAAACCAGCAACAATCATGAATCCCTTAGAAAAACTTTAATTCGATTCTTTGAACCATGTACTTAAATTTTTTTCTCCCCTTTTATGATAATAAATGGCTTTTTTTTTGTTGCAGTCATTTAAATACACCCATGATTCATCTATTGTGACAATTGTTTTCCATTTTTCTTTGGATAAGTGTTTCTCATATAGAATTCTGCAGCGTGTCCTGCGTTCAGCGATATGATTTGGAAGAAGACGATGCACATAGCGTTTTTTCGCTTTCTTAAGATTTAAATCAACGTTTATCATTTTGTTTACAGTGGACACCGAGCATTTTAATGATTTTGCAACTGTCCTTTGACTAGGGGGATTTTCTTTTAACATTAAACAACGTACCTTTGCAATAGTCGAAGATGTCCGTTTTTTCCTTGGATACTTGTTTGGAATTTTTGTCCCACTTGAGGCTCCAATTTGACGATTTTTTCCTTTCTTGTTGACGATATTACCTATCGACGCTTTAGATATCACAAAACCATGACTCTCACATCGTTTTTGGATAACGGAGTATACATATTTCTCTTCGGAAAGAGCATAAATGTAGCCTTCGAACCACTGCTTTGTTAAAAACGCCATTTTGAATAAAAACAAAACTTTCAAGCCGCAGACGATAATTTTGACTTTCAAAAACATAGTTCAATTGCAATTATTTCTTTTGCAGCAAACGATTTTTTATTACCGCTTACCAAAATCGTCTAAAAATTGTGCGAACAGCCTCTGTATTTACACTGGCAGATAATTTAGAAAATTTTGATAGATAGATGTTTACATCTTCGGTAGTCATTAATTTCATTTTCACGTAAATATTTCCTCTCTTCCTATTTATTTCAGGCATTCTGTAGTCCCCCCTACACATGTATACATTCCAGAATGAGAAAATTTAATTCTAACTTTCTTAAAAATTATTAGGCCAGTGGCATCCATTAAATCGTTTCAAGGGGTTCAGAGAGCCATCTATTAAAAGCTTTCAACGAGAAGTTACAAGAAATTTCAAAGCCTCAGGGAAAAAAAAAATCTTTATAATTTTTTACTAACCTAATCTTTATCTAATATGTATTTTTAACGCTTTAAGCTGATCGTCTACATAAAAGGATTTTTTTTCCCGCATGAAAAGTAGTATTTCACATTACTGAAATTCTGAAACATGGCTAATTTAGTCTAAAAAATTGATTTAACTTTTCATGTATTTTAAGCCGTAGCTGAAAATTCTTTGATGGAAGCTGAAAAATCAGAATCTAAGTATTTGTTTTAAAGCATAAACATTCTGATCACAAGAAAGCTAAAAAAAAAATATTTCCAGAAAATAAAAATAAAAATTAATAAAAGAAAAGTGTCTATGGACTCAAAAAGACTTTTATTCCAGAAGAGTTTTTTTCAGTCCCAGCCCCCCAAAATACTGTTTTAAATTTTTCGATGTCCGTGTAAATTACGACACATATAAATATAAGTTCAGCGATCTATTGACAAAATACGTTTGGCGAGCGTGCGATCATGACGTACACAGATTGGCGATTTTCCGTCATCTAAGTCTTTGGCGAAACTTTGGCGAAACTTTAGCGCACGCTATTTACACCAATTATACTTCGACACAGTTGCTGTATTATTTCTCTACTTCGAGGTTGGACATTTGCGGCCATGGCGGGACTTAGAAGCGAACACCTCCGTAGAATGAAATTCGTGGAGGGGGAGAAATCTTTTTCTGTTTGTCATTGCTCTTTCCCCACTTCTACTCACAGAATGTATGGGCGTCTCTTTGAGACAGCTGTCGGTTGAGGAGGATTTTGTCTGTGATTCTCTTTTACGGCGGGATCTCTTGGACTCGGTGTATGCTTTCCTACACCAGGGAGTTATAATTTTTCCTACACCAGGGAGTTCCTACACCAGGGATTAGAAACACCACATCTGCTATCTCTCCGCTGCTCGACTGTGTGGGATTTTTTTTATTTTCAACATTTTTTTAAATATACCATCATTGGACAATGACCGAAAGGTATGTTTAATTTTCAGTCTTATCATATTCAACAATATGATAAGACTGTAGGATGACAGAATATTATTATTTTTTATTTCCAAAGAATAAACTTTTCAAGACCTATTTGAAGATGTCTCAAAAAAGATATTTCATGAACAGCTAAGATTTAACAACGAATCACTCTTTGATATGCAAAACAATGAAACATTTTTTTCACTTGTCAACTACTAAAAAAAAAGACTGAATAAAATTCATAAAACATTGAACTACATTCAATTTTAATTTTTAATAATTTTCAAATAAATTATATAAATTAAGATTATATAATCGGGTAATTCCTGATTTTCAGGAATTATTCTGAATAAAAATTTTAGGTAATAGCAGAGATTAATATTTACTATTACCTGAAAATACACGAGAAAAGGGGAACAGTTAAAAATATCAATACTAGTTATACATGGAGAGCCAGAAAAAAAATAAAGTGAAAGGGTAGATATCAGATCATATTATATATAAAGGTTAAAAACAATCTCATTAATAAAAATAAAAAGCATGTGAAAGAAAGGGTTCTACGAAAAACTTTGAAAATCTGCCGGTATTCCGATTCCGGCTCACTACTGGCGAGTTGCCCTGATTCACGGCGCTTTGCTGGCTGCGAGATGGGTACTTGACGGCCTGTCGGCACCAATTATTGCTCCCGTAACCGGCCCGTCAACCTCCGGTTACGCGACGGCTTTCTATCCACATTGATGGCTTCGTCGCGGCTGTCTAACGGTTCGTAGTCGGATGAACGATGGCTCTATTCCTACCGGAAGCGGCCCAGAACTCGACGGGGTAGTCGCGGGCGAGAGGACACGACCGTGACGGAAACGATACTGACCTAATGCGCCGGCCCGGCAATGGAGAAATCGGCTAGCCGGAACCTTCCGACCCCGGCCCGATGCCTCTGTGTTTGTTGGGTATATATATATATATATATATATATATATATATATATCCTTTAATGACCGTTCTAACAGACCGGTAATGAAATTTCCCGTTCTAAAGTTGAATCGGAAAAAGGATCGGTTGGAATCGGTTGAAATCGGTTGGAATCGGTTGGGCACCGTAAGATAAAAGTTAAACAAAAGGCGCTTAAATTTTAAAATTTAAATTCTTTGTTAGTGAATTCTTTTTTACTGTCAGTTAAATTATTGATGGCTATCGTTACAAATTTAAAAAATCGTTTTTGAAAAATTAAAATAATTTTTTTTTCAAATTGTTTACTCATTCCATTGAAAGCACACTGCATGTAAAAAAAATTCTAATGCAGAAAACATAATTTAGCAGAAAATTTCAGCATTTAATGCAGAATTGATAAATTTTTCTAATCAAAGGTCAAGAAATGCATGTTTTTGCATTTGTTAATCTTTGGCTAGAAATAATCCGAGAGAAATATTCTCCATAACTTAACACGGGAATGAGGTATCTATGAGGTCAATTGATGCGCATCCCTAAACCCTAAAATTTTTTTGATTTAAATCCCCCTAACTATTTATAACAGCATAATCAGGTTAATGCATGACGATTTGATAAATTATAATAAAGGCTTAACTTCCTATCCGAAGTGACATTTTGATAACGATTCTGTGACTAGATATTAAAATATCTAATTTAAATAATCCCAACATAAGATATATTGCCGCTAATTTCAATTGTTCTTGATGCCATCTCTTAGAAATTGATTTAAGTAGTTCCAGGCGTATTACTTTTACAAAGTTTACGCTAAAAAGTCTTACGAAAATAAGCTATCTTTTCAATCAGAATATATGCAAAAATATCGTAGATGTAACGCTTTATTATAGAATAACATATGTTTAAAAATTATCTATAGTCTAGTGTTTCAATGTATAGAAAATTCGCTAAAAATATATCTTTTCTTTCGGTTTGTCACTTAAATAATTTAAGGAATCTGATACAAATTTATGCATAACTTAATCCTATCTTAATTTAAATTTCAAGAATACGCAGTTAATTTATCATATTTCTCTGTACTTTTCCAGGAATAAATTTGCACATTTTGATCTAGAGATATATCCAGATAAGTGCGGAACTAAGTTTAACTTCGTTTACCTTCAGAAGAATAAAATCATTAGCTTGATTAATTTGATATATAAAACGAAGTTTCTGAATCGAAATTGTTCTTTTGTAGATAAATTAATTATGTTCAGCCGCAGTTTAATGATACAGAACGCGAAATTCGAAAGCAGAACAGGATTTTCACAGAGTGCACTTGACGTTACCTTGTTTGAAAATGTCATTTCTGTTTGTCTGCTTTTAGAGACACTTGAATTAAAATCGCAGACTACCGGTGATTTATTAACTAGAAGCATTTAAGATCAGAAAATAAATATTTATTTGATTAAAGTTGGAAAGCCTGCTTTTACTGTTTGAAAATTCTGGAAAGTTGTTTGGAAGACGGTGTGAATGAGGAACTATGTTTTGATTTATTTAGCTTATACTTAAAGACTCCTTAATAAGATCAGAGGCTTAATATTTATCTGGTATTTCATACATTCCGTTAAAAATTTAGTCTACTGTTAAACAATAACTTGTTAATAAATTTTTGAAAGTTAAGAATTCCTACTTCCTTATGCCATTCAGGCACTTTCCTAGCTAATACGTAATAAATTAAATCACAGTTGGTAAGTAAATTTGAAAAACAAAAATTGTTTTGTTAAATCAGTTTTTTAAGTAGATTTTTTTTCAGTGGTCTATTTAAATGTACAATATAGTTTATATCGGAAGACGATGTGACTGGAAACAAAGTGACAGAATTAATAAGTAATATACATGTATATATATATATATATATATATATATATATATATATATATATATATATATATATATATATATATATAATATTCGCTGGTAAATTTGAAGGAAAAAATAAATATTTTTAAAATTTTCTCTCTTGTTATTTTGAGATTAAAGACATGAATAAAGCATATTTTGTCTGTTGTCTGGATTACTTATCTATAGTTTTCAGAACTTAAAAAACTCAAAGAATATTGTGTAAATAAGACAAAAAAATAGTTTGGTTGAATACTCTGTACGGAATATTTACATATGTGCTTTTAAAATTGGTCACTGTACATGCAGTACGTAAACAGCGTTCATACATTTCTTGGGCCATTTTTGAACCATTAGTGTGCTTTTTTATCCATATGGCCCATAATTGTTGGCTAATTGTTTTAAAAAATGTTCAATGTTCCTTAATTTTTTATCTCCAACTACTTCATATCACCCAACCTCACCAAAAGTACTCCCGATGTCTCTTCAGCAGTCGAAAGCTAAACTAAGATAAGGGATGCTTTTGGCTACAGTTCCAATAACTCTTGTTGAGATGAGTCGGGGAATTTTTCTGATGGAAGATGCCAAAAGAAGAAATTCTTTTTTACTCCTTTCTAAGATATGCAAGCAGTCAATTATTCGCGACCTCCCCTTTTGAATTTGGTTCCTCCCCTGTTCAGTAAATATTGAGAGTTGCGTTATGGTTTAGAAAGTGGAATAAAAAGGGACCTCCGCGCATGTCGAATGATCCATTAAAATGTCAATTTTCAGTAAATAATACAGTACAGTTATATAATTTGTAAGGGAGCGGTGGTCCAGTTGGCAAGAGCAGTGGGCCAGTGATCTGAACGTCCGTGGTTCGATGCTCGTCGCTGGAAATCCACCGCCGTGTTCACTAATGGTGGCCGGGACACGTAAAATAGGTCGTGGCTGCAATTTCCTCCAAGTTCTCAAATTTACCTCTGGAGGATCGGGGTCAAGTGTTCCGGTCTCGTCACTTGACTCGTTTCAAAATTACGGGACCGGTCATTTAGCCAAGTCGGACTCCGACTCTTGTGGTGCTAATTCAAAACAGGAGCCGCCTCTATCAGATCAATAGCCTATTAGGACCTGGTGAATGGAACCTCCAACCAGGGGGCATTAGCAACAACAACAGTTATATAATTTGTTATATAATTTGCTTTTAAGAGATTAACCATCAATGTGTTTCACGGAGTGTTCGGTGATTCTGGAATATCAGTAGTTTTTTCGGAATTTTGCGTTAAGACGACACATCTTGATATGTCCTATTTTTCTCTTTTTTATTTAAAAGTCATGTTTGTTATTATCCTGTAAAGTAAATACTAAAACAGGAAATAAAAGTTATGTTGTTAACTGGTGTAACAGACATCGCTTCTTCTTTTATCAAAGAAAGATAAAAAAAAATTGATATAGATTAGTTGTTATAATTTCTCAAAAATATCTTGAAGAGGCTCAGAAATCTTAACTTGAAAACGAGTAAGTGTTGAGATTTATGGATTTAATGGACTGTAAGGATTTAAGATTTATTTAGAATTTAAACAAAATAATTATATAAGCACAATTAATTGAGTACACAAGTCCAATTAATAGAATATATTTGCGCAATTAATAGAATACACTAGCACAATTAATAGAATACACTTGCAGAATTAATAGAATACAATTGCATAATTTAATTGAATATATGGGATGGATCAACGTCGGGGAAATGAAAAACCCAATAAGCATAAAGAATATGAATTATGATTTGACTTACAAATCAATGATGAAGAATATTTTTCGTTCCCCAAACGTCATCCAAACCTTTCACTTTAGAGAATAAATCAAAAAACAGAATAACTGAGCAGAAGCCGTTTGGGGCCCTCTCCTCACTACACGTGCAACAGATTTCTAAATCAAAAATAGCTGCTGCCACAAACCATTACAAAATTAAGAGGGTTCCTAGGCCAGTGCTGCAGCCTATAGAGGATCATTGTTTATGCTGGACGGAAAAGCAAGATAAATATAATTCCAACGTACTTTTAACAAAAAATACGAAATATGCTGAAGAAAGAATATTATATAAAGAGAAGAAAAGGGAGTGTATAATAAAGAAGGTTTAATACAAATGATGTGTTTTTGAAAATTGCGGTAGAAAATTACCTGAAAACGATGAAATTAGTATGTTATTCCAGTTATTGATGTCATAACATTTTCACAAATGAATGTTACTTTGAATCAGTGGTTCCTAACCGGTGGTCTGCGAGAGCGTCGGGAGTGGTCCGGCACCACATATAAAAAAAGTTACCAAAATAATGGAGATTTTGAAACAATGTTCATTGAACTAGATGGGCGGAATATATCCGATGACTATCAGGTGTTGAATTAAAATTTCTTAAATGTTTAACATAATTATTTTATTAATATAATTTCATACAAAATAATATTCATAACCCATGTATGTTTAAATGTTAGGGTAATGTTAGGGTAACATAAATGTTAGGGTAACCTATGTATGTTTAAATGATTTAGGCTATCTAATTCTAAAAAATGAAAACAAGGTTGAAACAAAAAGTGAGTACGTTAATCCAGTATCCCTTTTACGTGAGGGATATTATATACCCCCATACCCCTTCCCGGAAGGTTGGCCCCCTTGAAGTCGGAGGGGGGTCCACACATGGTTCAATTTCTGGCTTAGTGGTTCGCAGACTTCTACGGAGTGGGAACCACTGCTTTAAATCAACAAAAATAGAGGTGGATATTTTTAGACAATTCAAAATGATATGTTGTCTCTTCTAAATACTTCGTATTATAATACTGCAGAACTCCAACCAAATATTTTATTATAGCACTGAAAAGTCTGGCGCAGCATTACTGTTGTAAAGTTCTTTGTCTAGAAGATTAAAAAAAATAAGACTGTAAAATATATGAATATAATATTCGTAGATCTTTATTGCGATCTGAAGTTTAACTTAAAGTACGTCATTAAAATCTATGATATACAGCGTAATTAGAATTTGACGTGCAAAAATCTTTATACTGATTACACGAATGTGAATATATAGTATCTGTTATCGCCATACTTAACTAAACTTTTAATTTAAAAATACTTCTTGTATAACATTTAAAAAATTCTTTTAGAACTAAGGATTACCTGTGATTTTATCTGCGGACTGGATGACAGATTCTGATAGTAAAAGTTTCATTAAATGAAGACTGTATTTTTTTAAATTCTTCGCAGACATTAAAAGTTACATTATCAGTTTAGTTAAGTAAATCTAACTATTTTCGTACACACATCGTTTTCTAAAGACTAATATCCTTAACTATTCCTCAGCTTTTCAATCAGTTTCTCAGTTTCTCAATATTTTTAAAACAGTTTCTCGCATGCAGCGTTACAGCTTTCTGTTAATTTGAGTAATGTGTATATGAATATATTTCCTTCACTAAATAAAAAAAAAACGTCTCGTGCATTTTTGCTGTCAATATATTTCTTAAAACCATTTCAAGGAAACAACTCCATGTAGCCTCCTTTTTGACTGTTATGAAGCGAAAATTGCGAAGCTGGGAGTCGCAAAAGCGTATAACTTCAGGGGTCAGGTACTTTTTACAGACCCGACAAACATATCCCTATTTTTAATCAAAAGTAGTTATGAAAATGATTTATCCAGAAATATAAAAATTTTACTGTGAGTTGAACACTTTTTTTTTCCTTTTTAAATATGGCTCTAATTTTTTTCTCGCTTAAAGCAAAATTTTTAATTGTTTAAAATTTTGTTAATTGTATTTTTTTCATTGCTATGTCATTGCGCTCATAATATCACCAGAAAATTTGACTAGAATACCATAAAATATATGGGTTATTTTTACGGAACTACTCATTGGAATTTAAAAAAATATATTTAAATAGAAAGAACATCTAACCAAGTTTTAATATCAATAGATTTCGATGTGTGCTCCTTTTGTAGCACGACAAACGTCTAAAGGGTAATCCAGTTCTCTCCATGTGGCGAACTACTCTCCAAGTTAGTAGATTCCAAGTTATTAAACTCTCAAAGTTATTAGACGAATTACTTGAAAGATACGCTTCTTCAACTCATCCATAGTTTCATTTTTTGTCTATACACAATTTTTTTTTTTTTTATACACTAATAACTCCTGATATGCCACGAAACACTTGGAGAGAACTGGATTACCGTTTAGACGTTTGTCGTGCTACAAAAGGTGGAGACATCGAAACGCATTGATATTAAAACTTGGTGAGATGTTCTTTCTATTAAAATATATTTTTTTTTATTCTAATGGGTAGTTCCGTAAAAATAAGCCATAACTTTTGGATACTTTTATCCCGGACACCCTATATTTTACACATGCAATATAAACATGTATAATTATAATGATCAACTATTATGTCATTCCTATTATAAAAATTTAAATTGCTGTTAAATTTCTCAACACTTTTTTGGAAATTTTAAAATTAGAAAAGACTTTTCTGGAAATTCTAAAATTACAAAATAAAAAAACATTTTTTTCTATGAATTATGATTTCAAAATTGGTCAGATTTCAAAGTTGAAGATATATTATACAACTAGCCGTTCTTCACCCGACTATGTTTGGGATTTGCCCAGCTATTGAATCACTTGACACTGGTTTCACAGTTCACTTGAATTTAAATTTTTTTTCACTTTTAATTGCCAAAAAATCCCCCCAAAATCAGCACATCTTGAAATCATGTGTTTATGATTAAAAAGTTTGAAAAATTGAAAAATAATTAAAAATTAGACACACGATAAAACATTTCTTTTCAGTGATTCATTTTTTAGTGAGAATCACGCTGTGAATGAATCACGCTGTGTTTACATCGTAAAACATGTCAGTTACGTTTTATTCGGTGGAGTATGCATTTAGAATTGAAATATCTCTAAAACTATTAAAGTAACTGAATAAATGTACGCAGAAAAAAATATCAGTTTTTAAAGCTATTTTCCAAATATGTAACATTTATGTACTTTCATGAAAAAAAAATCATCCATTTCAACATTTTCAACCTTGGCCAAATTTCATAACGGATGCCATACCGGAAACGGTCTACCCGGAATTGTTCCTGACCGGCCGACAGACAAAGTTTTTCTTTTATTTACATAGACTAAATTTCAAAACTACAAAAGTGCATATGTTCATTAATATGCAGATGGCGGTCTGCGCGCAATGACATAATATTGAAAAAAAAGCAATGGTTGAAATAAAAAAAAATTAAATATTATCCTAGAAGAAGTTAAAAAAATTATAGCCATATTTATAAAGAAGAAATAGTGTTTAACTCACAGTAAAATTTTCATATACAGTAACCACCGCTTATAGTGATCAGTGGTTATAAGAATCAACCGTTTATAAGAATCAATATCGCAAAGACAAAAACAAATGTATTGTTTCCATGTTAACATTTTCGCTTTAAAGAATCAATCCACCGATTTTAAGAATCAGTTTACACTCTTCGCTTTCCTTTCCTTTTCCCCAAAAAGCCACTTAAACCCTCAAAAGGCACGAAGTTCTTTCTTTATTTTTTGTAGAAAGAGTGATAAGATGGGATGGAATACAGTCGTAAAATGCATTTCTTTCTTTGTTAGACATAACATAATAGTTCTCCTTAAACGCTTTAGCTAAACACTGTCCTATTAGCTTGACACAGGAGCATCCTACCCGTCCGGATCCGATTTCACTTTTCTCCACTGACAAAGAAAGACAGGGACTCTTTTTTCCCACCTCCCACATCCTAGTTGCTGCTTCCTGGATCCTGAAACACATAAATCTTCGGCGAAGTTTCCACTATCATTTAGGCAAACGTAACATTAGTAGACTCAGCACGTTATCAAACCCTGAAACGTAAGCTAGAAGGTGAATCTTCGTCTGAGAATATTGGTATTGAAAGAGGTATAAACAGCCTCCTGAAAACTTCATTACGACAAACTACCATAGAAAACTTTTTCTTGCACCCATCCTTTAGTTGAGATGTTAAAACTGTTAAGCAGATATGTTGTAACACGTATTGGATTTTTTTCTTCTCTTACTATAATGTGTATCTACTTATAGGTCTAAAAATTAAGTTGCATTTTTAAAATTATTAAAAATAATTTTAATAAAAGATAATTTACGTAAAATAAGAGAATTTTACGGTAAATTATCTAATATATGTATATATAGGTGTGTGTGTGTGTGCCTGTCCAAAAACCTAAATTTCGGCTATAAGAATCAACCGCTTATAAGAATCAAAAAGAGTAATAACAAACGTGATTCTTATAAGCGGAAATCACTGTATCTAAATAAATTATTTTCATAACTACTGATTATTGAATATAGGTATATATTTATCGAGTCTCTTAGCTTTTAAAAGATACCTGACCCCTTAAGTCATAGAGAAAACGCATTAAATTAACAGAAACTTTCGCTTGAAAAATCTCGACGATAGAAAACATCCAGACTACTAATCAACGAATTTGATAGATTTCTCTTATTACAAACCGAGGCAAAGGAATATTTTAGTTTCATAAATATGCATGTGTTAACCTGTTAATAAGCTCATCATCTGTAAAATATTTACCGATAACATAAATATTAAATTGGCCATTTAGTACTACACCATTGCTATCAACATATCGTGACTTGAAACACAATTTAATTTCGGATGTAAAAAACAACATATTAGGGTAAACATATTCTTCCTATATGACATGCTCTTTTAAGTTAAAATGCAAGAAAAAAATATTTACATCATTCTTAAAGTAAAATTTAATGGTTCCAAATAATTAAATAATGATATTCATATTAATCGGAAATCGATAAATCCCGGTCTCTAAAACCATTAATACCCATGAATAATAAAGTAGCGATTGATCAGAATTTGAATTTATGTACCGCTAATTAGGATCTAGCGAGCGGAACTGATATTTTTAAACAAATAAGGGGATTTCAGGTGCTTTATCGAAACCCATTACAGATTCAGAATTACTCGTTCCGTACCATTAAATTTCAAGAGTGCATAATTAATTTATCGACCAAATGGCCATTCTCGAATTAGATAACTTAATTTTGGTTTCAAATCAATCATTTTAATTGTATCTTTCTTCCGCTTATCTTCTAAAAAAAACGCCTTTTAAGAAAAAAGATATTTCGAGTTCGCGTTTTTCATTAGAAATAACAATGAAGGATTAGCTACGGTTGCAGGTAAAAACACGGAAACTCCAACAAATTGTAAAATTTCACTATCTAAACGAACCACTGCCACTTAACCATTAGATACATCATTACTGAAACAACACTGAGGTAATTACTCTTGATACTTATGTAAAGGAATAGCAAAAACGCTGTTGCGTGGCATGGTAAAATTAATATAATGGAACTATTCCGCAAATCTGGAGAACTTCACTTTCTTTCCTCTGTTTTATCATGTCTTCTCATTAGGGTTTGTTTCTGATAGAGCCCCCTTTCTTTCCACAAATGTCTCGTGTATACTTGTAGTCAAGAAACTAATGGAGGAAAGTCTTTAACTACAAACATTATTGTACGTCTACAAATATAATAATATTCCGAGTTTGTCTGTTAAGTCAATATAGAAAAATGCCTCGTAATAGATTCGTAGTAGTGAGGATGCAGTAACCCTGAAAGAGATAGAAAAAAATTTCAGGTAGTCTCTTCTAACGAAACTACCGCGGTTTATTAACGTAGGATTACTTATCGTTGCTTACCTCTTTTGTATGTGTGTATGTATATATGTATCTGTATATATGTACGCACGTATATATATACATATATGTATGTCAAAACTTTGACGCATTTTGGTACTTTTCTGTTTAACTGTTTACTGCTTGTCCAAGCGATACAGACTGGGTTTGGCGCGCTGCCGAAATTATAACTCGCGACGACGGATGGTTTTAGCGTCTGAAATTATGCTTTCCGGAGGAACGTTATGGAGGAACGTAATCCTACGCTAAAAAGTGGTTTATTACATTCGAGACTTTATTTACTGTATTATAGATAGTTTTAATTGTATATCTAAATGGATTCGTCATTACGTTTAAGCCTGCTTGACGCTAGCTTCTTTTAAAATTAGATTGCAGTCAGTTGTCACCCGAAAAATTAATCTGTGAGTTATAACCAGACTAATTAATATGTTTCTAGTTATTTAACAATGATATATATATATATATATATATATACACACACACACACTAGAACATATTATTTAATGTCTAACATTATTTAAATGTAAAACAGTGAAACTTCTTCTGTTATTTATATCATTAACTTTTTAAGAAATGGATTTTAAATTTAATATTTTAAAATATTTTCGCGCATACACTATGAAGGATATATATGAAATATCAATGGTATTTCATCAGTGCTTGTAAATAGCTGTATTTTATACATTTTTGTACAGCATTTTGAGAATATGCTTCTAGATTATATGGTTTAAATATAATCAGGAACACAGGAAAAGATTCAAATTTTCAATCTTGAATGTAATAAAATTTAATCTTGCTTGTGAGTTAATTTCTTATCTATCTCCTTTGTTGTTATTTGCAAGTTTATTTAAGAAGTTCGAGGAATAAAATGGTATTTGTTTTCATTAGCAAGTATTTCGTAGTTATTTTTCTTCAAATGTATCCTTATACATACAAAATGTTATTGAAAATAGAAAACTTTATTTAAAAAAAAATTAGCTTCAAAATTCGAAATATGTTCAGTTGTTCATGTATCCGCTGGTTTCATACCTCTAAATATCACATAGCTCTAACTTTAAACATTATACACAACAAGGGTTTTAAAATAATTAAGGGGATTCTTCAGAATTCATAAAAAATTTGTTTATAAAATTATTTATAACTTTAAAAGCAAAAAAAAAAACCTTTTTTCAGCTAATATGTGCTTCAGGAAGAATATTTTAAAGATTTTTTTATATCAAATTAAAAATACTGAAGACAGTTTAAAGACAATAGGACAATGGATGATGAGCAATGTTTAACAGAGATACACTGAAAGTAATTTTAGTTATATATTAGTAATGATTTCAAAGCGGGGAAAAATTCTATTCTGTGACAAATAGAATTGATTATCACCTTAGGTGAATTTTTTTAAATGTATTTCGTCAGTTTTTGCCATTTTGCCTCTCGGTTTTTAAATTTTTCTTATCAGAATTATTGAAGAATTATGTTTAATCTTAATGAGTTTACACGATGCTTTTCTAGATAGTATTTCCTTCTTATAGTTATTTGAACTGTATATATGTGTATACATGAGCGTTTAAACTCGTAGTACAAATGCACAACGGGGTACTTATAGAAACTCCATATTGTACTTAGAAAGGTAATCTTCCTCAAAAAATAAGGTTTGTGTTAACTGAATCTGAAAGTTCCGTTGTATGTTTCAGCTAAGAAAATAAACAGGTTCTCTTTTGTTTACAGTATTCTGTCCCGGATCTAAATAAATGAAAGCTAGCGCATTCTTAAAATCCACAGCAAAAATAAAAATTGGCAATTAGTTTCGAACCAATCATTCTAAGTCTTCGTGAGACCAGGGAACATTAGGTGTGATTGTCTCTGCGGACAATTCATGAATACGAAGATCTCTAACATTGGATAATAAAGAGAATTTTCCCAAAACTTTGTGTAAATCAGACAGAAGCGGAGACTTTAAAAGGGTGAGTCTGATAGAGAACACTTTACGAGGGCGTTCGAACATAAATTTTACTCCCTCAGTCCCTGTTTGACTCTCATAGAATTCTTTAGAAAGAGTGTGTTGATTCCCCTGTTGATTTCAAAGAGTTTAAACCCCTAACCTCGTACGACACCGAAATCGCGTCCTACTCGTTCTGTTAATTTCGGCGGCTCGCGCTATTATCGAGTTGCACTGAATTTTTAAAATATCTGAACAGCGATAAATGTCATTTCTCCATCGAATGATTTTTATTATGTGATTGAATACAGTGAGGTGTTATTTCATCAACTATGAATCTGAGATATGATTACCATTTGAAATAATACTGCTACTATGAAAAGTTTTATTTTCTAAATTATTTTTATTATATTTGATAAACGTGATATTTGAGTTTCCCCGCCAGTTGTAAGTTAATATACCGTATTTTCAGAACAATAAAACGCACCTTTTTACATAAGAAATTCTACTTATAAGTGAGGTGCTTCTTATTTACCGAAGGTAACAGGAAAATAAAATAAATATTTTGTTATATATTTTATATATATTTATTACATACTAGCCGGGATTCGACCAGCTACATGATCTATTTATGATTAGAAAGTTTGAATTAAAAGTATGAAAAATAGAAAAAGAATTAAAAATTAGTCACACGATGAAACATTCCTTTTCAGTGATTCCTTTTTTAGTGAGAATCATGGTGTGAAAGAATCACGCTTTGTTTACATCGTCAAAGATTGATGATCTCACAGGATACGCCTCATTAGAATCAAAATAATTCTAAAACTATTGAAGTAGCAGATTAAGTGTAAGCAGAAAAAATTATCAGCTTTTTAAGCTATTTCTAAATATGTAAAGTTTACGTACTTTCATGAAAAAAATACATCGATCTTAACTTTTAAAACATGGTGGATTACATTTTGTACGGCCAATTGTGATTGGTGGAGTATGCATTTAGAATTGAAATATCTCTGAAACTATTAAAGTAACAGAATAAGTGTACGCAGAAAAAATATCAGTTTTAAAGCTATTTCTAAATATGTAAAATCCCTGTGCTTTCACGAAAAAAATACAATGATTTCGACATTTTCAAACATGGCCGAATTTCATAACGGATGCCGTACCGGAAACGGTCCACCCGGAATTATTCCGCCGACCAACCGACAAAGTCTTTCTTTTATTTATATAGATTTTATGTTGCATATTATCTATTATATTTATTTATATGTAGCATCATGTACTGTGAACTCCTAACTCAATGGTTTTGTTGGTTTCTTAAATATCATTTTTCATCTGAATAAATAGGACAACACTGTTTTCCTAATGAAAACGATTTTTATTCTATTTGTAAAATGAGACGGTGAGAGATGCAATAAAATACGTTCCTGTGTAATAGTCATTTTGTGCCGTGATTTGAGTCTTTTTATTGTGTAAACTTCGATGAAGTTTTTGTAAATTCCTTAATAGTATTGTTGTAACCTTAAAGAGTCACACACACACACACACACACACACACATATATATATATATATATTATCTTTATTAAGTAAGAAATTGAAAAAATATTTATATACTTAACAAAATTAGAAGTATTCTTTTCTAAAAATCCTCCCATAAATTTGAGGTGCGTCATATGGACCGAAAAATACGGTACATAAACGAATTCCTTTATTCTTTAATTTTGATTTTACTTTTATTGCATTAAAACTTCTGATAAACCAATACAACATGTAAAATTCCCCGATTTTGTACATAAAAATGTGAGTCTCCCATGGCTGTACTGTGTTTCCCTCATGTAAGTAACACAATTTTTAATTCGAAATTTTCTGTTCTGCACTCCCTTAAAAGTAACACCTTTATCATGAAAAATTTCAATACATCGAAAATGTAAAAATTACCGATTATCCATGATATGTTTTTTTTCTTCCAAACACAAGCGAATATCTGTGCCTATTTGAAAAGTAGTTAATGATAGTTATGTGTTTTCTAACATTTTGTATTCAGTACATTATTAGTAAATTCATAACATAACATATCATATACGTAAGAATAACATACATGAATTTTCAGTGTATTTAATATGTATTGCGACGTGCATCTAAATATTCTGTCGTTTAAATTCTGATACATGTCTAAATCGTTTCGAGAGATTGGAGTGCACGGCACATTTATTATTCCATTACGAATGACCAAAATGGCAATTGTACCATAATTTAACAATAATTCCCCGCCGTCATGATTTAACAATAATTCCTGTTTCCAGGTTTAATTTTCAATCATGATGAACTGTCAGTACGTTGGCTTTAATGAGTACTGCATCGGCAAATACTGGCTGACATCTTGCATATATTGAACCGGTGCGGGGTCTGCCGGCGATTCTGCTGCTATTAAATTTGCATTAAATGGGACTTTGGAAATACTGAGCAACTGTCGCTCCTTTGGTGGTAATAGAAACTATATGAACACAAGCGGCTATCATTTGGGACAAATAATTTGTGCATTGAGATGCAGATGCGACTTTTAAAATGCTAGATAATCCGTTATATAAAGTAGTATACATATATCAAATGATGGCGTAAAAAGGTATCGTATTTTAAAAAGAGTTTTAGCATTTTCATGAAGTAAATACTAGCATTCAGAATTAAATAAGTTTCGACCTTAATACATTTACCTAGGTTTATTGATAACCCCCCCCCCTCTACAAACAGGGCCTGACATAGGTTGGAAATTATCGGTATAAAATTATGGGCAACGTTAGTCTATTCTATTTTCATTAAATTGTCTTCATGATTAGATCGTCTTTAGAAGTAAAAATTCTGAAAGTATTGTCTCTATAGCAATTTCTCTGAAAATGAAAATGTTAAGTGAATGCTCTGGAAAGGCATTAAAAATTTTATAAATAAAGTAAGTTTTCTTCGGGATTTATAAAATTAAAACAAAATTCTGTGCGATAAAGGGGAAAACATTATGCAAGTGGATTTATTGATCCAGATGATAAACTATAATAAAACATACTTTAAATTGTGAATTTTAATACATCCTAACAGACATTTCTATCAAGGCTGTCTCTTGCGAACAGTTCTATAATGCAAGGTAAATACGCCCGACCAAGTAGGAGAAGGGAAAGTGCGCTAGAACCCGATCTTTGCCTCTGGAATCGACCCCCTACAGACATTCAAGTTGGGATGAGGAACTAAGTCCCTTGCAGTATCAACCTCCTAATATATGCAATGTTTAGATCGTAGAAATATTATCTCAGTTCTGAACAGCACAGTCGAGGGTTTTACATGCCCTTTACTTCTGCAATCTATATACACTGCTCAAAACAATTAGGGGAGCACATGGTTTTAACGAAATTACGCAAATACTTACACCGATAAGTAACATAAAAAAATCATCCATAATTTAAAGCCTAGCAGGAAACAGAAGAAGAAAACTTCATATGCAAATCAAAGTTCATGACGTCAAAAACCAGAAAAAGAACATAAGGGCGGAAATCAGGATGTTGTAGAAACGTCTGTTTCACTGCCTTAACTGTGAAATTCGATTGCTCATTTATTCTTTTTTGAGAAAAGGTGACTTGAAAATGTCTCAACAACGTGATTTACCAGAATCCATGGCATTGCGTATTATAGGCAGACTTGAACCCGGGTAAACACAACGTAGTGTCGCAGACGCTGTTGGAGTCTGCAGAAGTGTCGTTGCAAGGCTGTGGAATCGATTCCAAGAAACAGGGAATGTTAGACGTCGACCAGGGCAAGGTCGGCCACGCACCACTACAGCAACTGATGACCGGTATATACTGTTAACAGCTCGGCGAAACTGAACAGACAATGTTACTGAGCTGCAAAGACAATTGCTCTTGGCAACAGGACGAAGGGTGTACGTAATAGGCTTCATCAGGGAGGTCTCTATGCACGTATGCCAATAGTCTGCATTCCGTTGACCTCACGCCACCGTGCGGCCCGAAGAAGATGGGCTGCTGAACATCGAGATTTGGAGCAACATGATTGGAGCCAAGTGCTGTTTACAGACGAGTCCCGATTCAGTCTGGAGTGTGACACCCGACGTGTTTTGGTATGGAGGGAAAGGGGCACTCGAAATGACCCCACATTCGTTCGTGAAAGATCACAATACAGACGAGCTGGTTTTATGGTATGGGGTGGAATCAGCATAGGTGGACGTACGGACCTGCATATCATTCGGAATGGTACTTTGACAGTCCGATGGTATGCAGACGAGATACTGAGACCTCGTGTCATACCTTACGCTGCAGCCATTGGATATTTCTTTGTTTTCTAGCATGATAATGCCAGACCGCATACAGCTCGTCTTATGGAGAACATGCTTGAAGCTGAAACAATACAGCGTATGGAATGGCCAGCGTGCTCTCCTGACCTGAATCCAATCGAGCATGTTTGGGACATGCTCGGACGACGCATTGCTGCGAGACCAAGTCCTCCTTTTACTCTCCGAGACTTGGAGATTGCCCTTCTTGAGGAGTGGAACAGTATTCCCCAAAGTCTTATCGATAACATCATCGCATCCATGGAAAACAGGTGTGCAGCAGTCTTAGCTGTTCGAGGAGATCACACGCCATATTAAAAATCTTGCATCATTTCTAAACAATACTTTTTTTTTATCGTTTACATGTAACCAAATTGTTGCCCTAAATCATCTTTCATGTTTTTTCCATATTTTCAAAGAATTAAAGCTTAATTACAAATGTTTTACGTCTTTGTTTTCTGTATTGGGCATTGATACGCGTGTACTATCCATTTTATGCCAATACGTGGCTGTCTCGCACGGTTTTCTTAACTTTTTTGCTTGCTCCCCTAATTGTTTTGAGCAGTGTATATAAAACAGTTCCGTAACTGACTGACACACTGACTGACATACAGCGCACAGACCAAACCGCTGGACCTAAAGGGCTGAAAATTTGCATAGCGATTCTTCTTATAGTGTAGGGGTGCACTAAGAAACATTTTTGAAAAATTCTTCCTAGATTTGTTTAAATTAAATTTTTGAGCTGTTTTAGTAACTTTTTTTAAGTTTGCATTTAAAATAATAATATAAGGGCTATAAAATTTATATCACGAGAAAGATCATAAAAATTCCTTTAAAATGAAATCATTTTCGAATCTTTACCTCCATTTTCTGAATTTTCGTAAATTTTTAAAGATTAGTTTTTAGAATTTAATTTATTAAATGCTTATCACGTCATTTCTTTTCTTTTTATGATACTTTAAATTAATTTTGCGTCACGTGCATAACAACGAAATAAATTGACAAAAAAAATATTAAAATATGGTAAATATAAAATTTAACCACTAGAGTAATTGAGATGGAAGTGTTTTTAGAATTTAATTCAAATTAGTATGTTTCATGGATATGAAACATGCAAATTATTTGCATACATTGACCGTTGTATTTAATTTGAATATTTTCTTCTAAATCATTTTGTCTATAAAATTATCCGTTACGATTTTTTGATAAATACATATTTTTTTTTGCCATTAATTGCATACATTTCCGTTGTATTTATTATAATTTTTTTTTACATTAATTGCATACATTTACCCTTTGTATTTAATTTCAATAAACTCCGTAGCGAAGTACGGGTATTCAGCTTGTTTAGCATATTTTAAATATTTAGGTATCCTATAGTAATTTTAAGGTAAAATCAATTTCATTTCTATTACAATAAACTCTAATTGTGATATATCACTACTCACACGAAGACAAGTTATTCAAATTTCTGTAGAAAAGTATCACTTATTTTCCAAAATTGTCGCGAACAATACAATTTGCTTTCTATAGTCATAGAAACGCAAAAGTCAATTTACATGTTTACACTACGAAAGAATAATTATAAACTTAAGCACATTTGTCACCGAAACTCTCTCTATTGTGCAGGAACATAACAAATTCTTCATTGAATTAAATTTTTGACTAGTGTTCTTGTAGTGAAAATATGTAGCTGTGTTCTTAATTACCTTACATGTACGCATCAGCTTCAATTAAACATAAAATATTTTCTTGTTCTGCAAAGTTTTGGGGGTAGATTTTAGTCACGAATTCGGCGTAGTAACAAAACATTGTTCTTTACTGTTGGAATTAATTCAAAGGGCGTTTCATGTCAAATTTGAAGTATCTTTCGGGAAGTATAGGTAATTAATTAAAAGCAGCGCTGTTGTCGATTGCAACTGGAATGGATTTCGTTTATCAAAGTCGACAAATCTGCATTGCCGCAAAGGAAAAAGTTATGATGTATAATCAATTTAATTGAGAGTATTTGCTGTGTAAATTAATATTATGTAAAATTCTAAAATAATTACCCCTGTAAATGATGCGAAATATTTTAATGAATTTCTGTTTACACAATAATTTCGCAATGTTTCTGTTGTATATTTCTCGAAATAGTCTTTTTGTATACGGAATAATAAATAATTATTCTCCAGGATGGAGTAATTGTGATATTGCTACGTCAAATTCTCCTTATTTTGGTAATTCAAGTGATCAATGATGACAGACCGTGATGGCGATAACAACTGGAAATAAGTACATTCAACGGTGGTGGCTTATCTTAAAGAACAGCAAAATAAATAATTACAAGATTAAAAAAAAATTTTATATACCATGTTTTTAAATTTGCTGCTGAATCATACAAACTTGACATTTCTATGTATTAATAAATACTTTTTTCAAAATTTTTTGATGAATTATCCCATCAACTTGAAAGAAAATGAAGTTAATTGGAAGTTAACTTGCGTTTAACTTTTCGTTCCCGTTCCGTTCGATAGATGGCTGCACCAGTCTACAAAACAAAATTAACTGAAAATAACTGAAAGTTAATTCAATTCTGCTTAAAGATGGCTAAAAGTGTAAAAAAATGCATTGTCATCGTGTTCTGAGCTATTCTAAAAGTTTCAAATGTCTAGCTAGTCGGGAAGTTAGTTAAAAATCGATTGCAAGATTTGTACTAGACAAACACACAAACACATACACAAACAAACAAGAAAGTGAGTTAATAAAAACATGGGAAAAAAAGGTGCATTTTATTATGTATACGTATATAACATATTTTTGTTATAACATGTAGTATAAAAGGAATATTCTGTAATAGAAGGAAATCTCAAATAATCTATTCATCGTACAATTCAAATGAAAACTGGCAACCAGTTTTGAGATAATAATTCAGCCTGGTTCTTCATCCTGGGAAACCTTAGGTGTGATTGCCCCTATGGGAAATGCAGAAATACGTAGATCTTAAGACTCTTTGAGATAAATAAGTATATACATAAATACATAGAGGAATAAACAGATTTTTCCAGAAATTCCTGTGTCAAACTAAACCGGAGACTTGAAAGTAGGTCATCTGTCAGAGGGTCTGGGGAGTAAAATTTATGTTCTCAAGCCCTCGCAAATGGATAAAAGCGTTTTCTTTGAGACACGAATATTTTTTCAGATACCCACGTCCATTCAACCCACACACAAAAAAAAACTGTCCTGGAAATTTCTTTATATTTTCTTATATATATATATATATATATATATATATATTTAAAAATTCAGTAATATTCATATTTGACAATTGACCATAGAGACAATAATGCCTTGGGCCATGCCTTGGCATACAACATATAATGCCTTGGGCCATGTCAAACATACTGTAATAAATGATTGGAAAAAGTACACGTTTTAATTTTTTCAGCGGGTTTTAAGAAAATGCATGATTTTGTTCGTGCTTTTATTTTTTGGCTTAAAAAGTACTATAGGGTTTTACAATCATTAGAAAGTAAAACCCAAGGCAGTCTGAAATACTTTTTACTCGGGGGGGGGGGGATTTTCCTGACTGTCTTTCCCTTGCATATGACTTAAAGCATTTTACCGTAGGATTACGTTCCTCTATAATGGTGGTCCTCCTAAAAGAAAAAATTCAGAGTCCTTCATGAATTATAATTTTGGCAGTGCGCCAAAAACAGTTGCAGTAAACATTTAAACAGAAAAGTACTAAAATGCGTCAAAAAAGAGGTAAGCAACGATAAGTAATCATACGTTAATAAACCCCGGTAGTTTCGTTAGAAGAGACTACCTGAAATATATTTTTCTTTTCTCTGAAAACTTTTTTCCCTATTTCTTTAGTTTTAGTAAGAAGTAATTTTATAGCTCAGATAACATTATTCATGTAAATGGTTTAATTTGTTCTTAAATTTTTCATATATGGAACAAAATGTGAGGGAAACATGCCTACTAAAGTGTGATGGAGTTACAGTTTTAATATATTTGTTTCGAAAAGAAAAGACAAAACTTTTGTGCTCGAGGAATTAGCAGTAAATCCAACGTAAATAAAGTACAAATAGCAGTAAGGTGCAATTTTGCATACGGCTGTTTGGAATCTTCAAAGGAGATTCTTCATCAGTGCAAAGAACTTAGTGGAAGCCCTAGGCTTAGTTTTCGGCTTTTTGAGTTTTGAGATTCCTGAATTATTTGTGAAGTGAATGAAAGCATTTTCTTATTACGAGTTAACTTATACGAAAAGTATTTCAAAGTCAGTAGAAGCCACTGCTTTTCTCTACGATTTCTAAGTCGAAATTGAGAGAAGCCATGCGGGGACACTTCGACATGATCAGTTATATGGACTTTATTAAACAATTTCATCTATAAATTTACACTGTCAATTTTCTGCATTTGCTGAAAGTTTAATTGCACTATTAAATATATTTAGCAATTTTTAATTACGGGTTTAAACATAAGGCTTTTAGTGTATCTTAATTTTAATAAAATTTGCGTTGTTTAAACAGCCAGTTCAATTATCTGATATCACTCGGTTTATTCACTTTGTAAACAGTTTCAGATAGCAAAGTAAAGATTACCGGTTGCGATTCACAAATTTGTTGACCTACAGAAATCGATTTACCAATTAAAACTGCCAGGTAATTATTCTTTCCATCGCCTTATTTTGCTTGTCAAGAAGGTTCGAAATATAACGTGTCAACGGAATTGCTTTACCAAATAATTATTTTTTTGGGAATCTCATATGTAAAATTACTCATAGAGATGTAAATACATCTACCTATTATTATGTATATGCTACAGGATTTTTTAAAAATAAATTCACATTTCCTCTTTCTACATGTCCGATAGTGCGAATTCATTTGGATGCGCAGTGGATATACCGGGTGCGTCATAAATTCGTGCAAAGTTCAAAATTCGTAATAAAATGAGTAATGCTCAGAAAAATTTTCTGTTTGCGCCAATAGGATCAGTGGGACATTGGATTTTTTCCATGTGAAAAAAAAAGTTTCCAAAAGTAACCGAAAGAGGGATCTCACACGTCATACTGAGACGTTTAATGCAAATCAGGCTATCAGTAAAACACCTGGCTGGAAATAGATCCGTTATTCGAAGCCGGCAGCATGGTTTCTTTACCACATCGAGCGTTGGTGGTTAACCTGCGAGCACTCGCGCCCAATTTCGAACACGAGAACTCGCGTATGAGGTATATCATACCCTAGTACATTTGTGCTATTTAAATATCAATTAATATTGTTTATATGGAAACCTTACGTAACTAAAGAACATAAAATAATAAATTAAAGATTTTTAGTGAATTTTAATAATACTTACATTTTTTATAGACAATTTTTACAAACTACATACTGATGTTTAACACAGAGACATTTTTCACATTTTTGGCACATAAACTATGTTTTTCTGTCTTTGTTACTTGGGCAAATTTAACATCGTTTATATTTTGTCTTGAGTTTTTTTTTTTTTTTTGCAGGCGGTGCACTATTAGTGATTTCCAGTTCCTTTGAAGTGCTTGAATAAGTTGTTTTTGTTTGAGGCACCATCATATTTAGCATGTTACTATCGAAGAGAACATTCCATGTATCTACGGGAGAAGCGACATCTCTTGAATAATGTGTATTACCTGGAAGATTGCTAATTACGTTCCTTGAAGGCTTCCTTACATTTTGCTGGCATTGTTTCTTCAGACATTTTGCAATTTTATCTTTACCAATATAAAATTCGGCTGGTGACAGTGAACTTTTATCTTCGGTTTCTGTCTCAATTTCAGTAGAAGAATCGTGATTGCTACAGTATTCTCCATCCTCAGAGGCATCATTATCTTCGGATAAAGGTTCATCATCACTAGAAACAGTCTCTAAAAGGTGTCGCAATTGTTTCATTTCCTCGTCGTATTTCAAAAAGTGCGCCATGATACACTAAACTGACAGACAAAGGGAAAGATCTGACTGACGCGAGGACTCGCACGGGTATGACATACCCCCCAAAAATATTTTTCTCAAAATCTATTTTTAGAGCAGAATTAGTTTTTACCCCGCTGAAAGAATGTGACCTTGAATACAGCTACACGAAATTTCGGCCTAATCCGATAAGAAGTAGATACCCAATCCATTTTCATTCAATGTTTTTGTTATGTCATACCTGGTGCGAGTTCTAGCGGGTTAAACTTTTCTACAAGAATGGTGAATCCACAACTGCTGCATTGCGAAAGTTTCGCACGAAAAAAGGACGGAAGGCGCAAAAAAGCCCTATTTCATTGAATGGGATACTGAATTTAGAACGTCGTTTTGAGGAAACGAGGACTTTGGGGGACCGTCCACGAATTGGCAGACCATCCTTGATCGTGGACCGCGTCCATGTTGTACAAAGTGTCATGGAAAAGTGTCACAAAGTGTCGCGGTTGTAAGGTTCAGTGGCCCTCCCCGATCATCAGACTTGACCCCGGCAGATTTTTGGGTGTAGAGATACTTAAAGTCTCATGTGTACCGGGGCACCCCAAACACTTTGGTGGAACTGAAAAATGCCATTCGACAGACAGTCGTTTCCATCGATAGCGACATGCTACACTCCGCTGTAATGGGCGTAGTGACCCTCCTCACTTGCCTATTACCTTGTGCTGGGGGCAATGTTAAACACATGTTACTTTAAATGCACAGTCTCATGTTATTGTAATCTGTTTGATTTTCTGTTTGTATTTGCCTGATTTGCATAAAAGTCTCAGTATGACGTGTGAGCGCCATCTTTCGGTTACTTTTGGAAACTTTCTTTTTCATGGAAAAAAAATCCAATGTCCCTTTGATCCTATTGGTGCAAACAGAAATTTTTTCCGAGCATTACTTCTTTTATTAATAAATTTTTACTTTATATATATATATATATATATACCGGGTGGGCAAAACATCCGTAGAACCTTTAAAAATGCCTAAAAACCGGAAAAATAACCAAAATAAAAAAAAGGTTTGCAGGTTTAGCATCGCTAGGTCACGGGATTTCTTTTAAGACAGGAAAAAAATAACTAAAAAACAGCCCACAGGTGGCGCTGGTGCGAGCGAATTCTGTGGAAATATGCAAATGAGACAGTCATAAGAACGTGCGCTCCTAATCCAAAACCAGTTCACAGTTGTTCCGCGATCCGCCGAGAGGTGTCATATATACATCCGGACTTGCTGCACTTTGCCGTTGCTGGATTTGTGACTAGCCTGGAGTGCCTTATTCCCTGTGGTGGGGGTCACGTGGAACACCTGCTTATGTAATAAACGATTTAGAAGCATTCTTTTCGTTATTTGAGTTTCTTTTTTTTTTTTAACTTGTGTACGTCAGCGCCGCCTGTTGGCTGTTTTTTGAGTTATTTTTTCTCTTGTCTTAAAAAAATCCTGTGACCTAGCTATGCTAACCCTGCAAACGTTTTTTTATTTTGGTTATTTATCAGGTTTTTATGATTTTTTAAAGTTTTTATGGACTTTTACACAAACGGTATATATATATATATATATATATATATATATATATATATATATATATATATATATATATATATATATATATATATATATCACGCCCTGGAATTAATTTAGTTGAAATTAAATAATTAGTAGAAAATGAAATAGTTAACGACAAATTAAGCAGATGGCAGTACCTTTCAGACCACTACAGTGGTTACATAACGCTGGCATTGCCTTCCAGCGCTGCTTAATGCGACGGGGTTTTTGATAGTTAAGCAGACAACCGGAAATTCGTTGACGAAAGGATGTGTGTCGTGGGCTAAGAGTCGAACAAAATAGCTAAATATATATTATTTGAGCTGAGATTCTTAAGGAAGGGAGATTAATAAAATATTTTATTATGGAAGATGTCTTACCATTCCTGGCCTCCAGATACAACTGCAGTGCTACGAAGTAACTCAGATATACGCCAGTCATAGGAACACAGAGACAATACAATGGACTTACACTTCAGGGTTGTAAATTGAAGTGTTTGTCATAAAACCGTGCATAGTTCTTAGAAATTCCAAAAAATTTTCAAATTGATAGACCATGAAATGAAGTAAAAACATGCAGACACATAAAAAAATAGCGGGTAGAATTTAAAAAAAAAAGTTATTTAAGACTTTAGATTCCTTCAAGAAAAAAAAATCAATGCACAATTATGTTTATAAACATATGGTAAACTTATATTAAATAATTCAAGTTTTTTAAATTATAAAGAATGCCCATGGAGCAATTTGAATAATGTTAGAATTTTAAAAAAAATTGAATAAGAGCCATTATACTGCCAAAAATCCTTATTTTGAATTATAATGATCTTTAATGTAGTAAAAAAATAATACTAATTATTCTCATTCTGTATAGAGAGCTAAAAACTGAGAACAATAAAATTTGTGGCTGAAGGTCCCTTGCCCCCTTAATATTCTAAGGAAATAGAAAAAATCTGTTTTTGTAGTATTTTGCGATCAAGAACTTAAACATAATACAAAGAAGAAAATTTCATTCTTTCCTGCAATTGGATTTTCGATTTCATTTCCATAACATTAACAGGCCGATGCACATTTTTTCTGACATACAAAATTTTATTGAATATAAAAGATGGAGTAATTGAATTTTCTCTTGGAAGCAGTTCACGAAAATGCAGGTGCTCCCAAAGATTATACAAACCCTTTAAAGCTCTGAATAAAGTCAAAACATATGAATTCTTTTGATATGATTTGAATTCACCCGTTATTTAGAAGTATATTCACTACGATCGATGTTTAAGTTTGGAATCTGAAAAGCAATTTCTTACTGAATATGAAAAAACCTGAATTCTGGTCATATGCGAAAAAAAATGACTTTATGGCCACATGATTTCATAACAAATGTATTTCTTAAATTTGTGCCAGTGTTAGGAAAAACGTAATGACGAATTTCCTTTTCTCATTACATCCCCATATTTCCTTTATAAAGCGGATATGGAAAACAGTTGATATAAATTCAGACATTTAATATTTGTTTAGTTGAAAATGTATTAACTTATTTTCTTTGTAATATAACAATGATTTTCTGCTCTCTAACTAAACCTTTTTAGGTCCGCATCTCTATCTGGCAGTTTGTCACAACACCAATTCTTCAATAATGACGTAAGCACCATTCTATATGTTTATAAACTTCGAGTCAATGGTTGCGATAGATTTCAACACCTAACAGAAACGCGATGTCTCGTAAAAGCTTGATGAGGTAGATGTTTTACTCCCGGCAGAAATTTGTAGTGCTACCGCGGTCTCGTGCGAGTTAATCGCACACTTTCGAAAGACAATATTCTCATCAGTACATTTGCATATGAACGTTGATCGAAGATGCAAGATTGGAATTTCTGCGCATGCCTAAATGTCTCAACAGCGGTATTTTAGTTCGTTGGCATAGTAAGGTCCTTCGACTTTTGTATCTAACTGCAATAGATGAATATCTTGATTTCCTTCCCAATATTTGGAAGTTGATTTGTACGTAATTGTTAAGTTTGAAGTTTAATTAAATTATGTTATTTTACTAATTTGGAGTCAGGTTCATTGTATATTCAACTGAGTCAGTAGTGCTGACAAGTTTCACTACTACGGTTACTACACCCGTTAGGGCCTGTTCACATAGGAGTCCGTTGCGTTGCGTTAAGGAAAAGATGACGTTGAGACGAAAATAAACCAATCATAGGCCTCCAAACGATTAGCAATGGAATTTTTAACGCCTATGATTGATTTATTTTCGTCTCAACGTCATCTTTCCCTTAACGCTACGCAACGGACTCCGATGTGAACAGGCCCTTACTCTACATAAGTCAATGCAATAAAATTTTCAGATGAGAAAAATACGTCGTAAGCGGTTGTAACGGGCGCGCAGAACTCTAGAATATCCTTTAGCTGACTCCTAAACCTCCATCTTGTTTTCCAATCTTGCCAAAACAGACTTCGCTTAGTAACTTTCTTACTTTTTCAACGCCAGTTCATAAAACAACTACCGTAGATTGGGGTTACTTGGACCCAAAAAGTGAAGATTTTTGTACATTTCTTACCCAACGATAGCCTTAAAAACATGTTTGTGCTGACAACTTGATTTGAACAACTTATTTGAAGATTCCCCAGGATTTTAGGTCTTTTTCAAACAAAAATTTTAATTATATATATATTTAAGAAATTATTGAAATTTGGGTTCAAGTAACCCGCTGATTGGGGTTACTTGAACCCAACCTACATTTTACATGAAATATACAATTCAAATAGTTAGTGGACTCAAGTAGCACATAGGATCTTGAAATAAAAATAGAGGCTTATGTATGAAAAATTTATTTTACATTAAAACAGAAAACAAACCCCTTTTTATTTGCAAATCTGATTGCTAACAGTGAATGAGTCTTCAAAACTAATTTTACCCCGTCCCGCCCAGGGAGGTTGTTTTGAAAACATTTCACTGATCTTCCATGCATTGCAAGGAAAGACTTGACAATAAATCGAAAGTCCAGTTTGTCTACGGGAAATACAAAATCACAAATTTTGTCAAAATGACTGGCACAGGCCAACTCTTCTTCACTAGTAAATATGATTGGATGTCCAAGTTCGTTCAATAAACCACTCTTCAATCTCCTTTTCATAGTGGACCTACTAATTTTAAAGTGGGTTGAGGTATATCTCTGAGACATTTCTCCTGGCCTTATAGCATTTAACATTCCTATAATTTTTCAACTGTAAAATCCGCATACTCTCTTCTCCCAGGAGACGTCTTGTAATTTCGGAGCTTTTTTGTATCAGATCTGCGAATAAATGCACATGGACCGGTTTAAACATTTTATAAAAGGAACCCGACATGAAGTAATGATATTAATTACTTTTACAGTTAAATTTGAGAATGTCTAATCAAAATTGTGACTAGGGGTTAATTGGACCCACTTTCTTGCTTGGGTCCAAGTAACCCCATTTTTAGTTTATCAGCACACTAGTTAATACTTACAATTTTTTACTGGGTTAATTGATTTTCTATGCATCTAAAACTATTGTTATATTCTTAAAGACTGTATTTGAAATGTAAATTTATCCTTACCTAATCTGGGACTGCAGTGTGTAAAGAAGTGAAGATGGAAGTTATAAGGTCACAAAAATTCGTCTTTTTATCACAAAGCAACATAACCTGAACTAAAAATAGGTGGGAAGAGCGGGAACGGAGTAAAGTGCCTCAGGACCTAGCTAATGCTCCTATCTGTTGGGTAGATAGTGAATTATACCTATATTTTAATGACAAGAGACCTAGGTGTAATTTAAAACACTTTTTCGGTTTGGGTCCAAGTAACCCCAACCTACGGTACATTAAAATTACAGTTTTTAGCTACTTTTTAAATTCAAATAGATTGTAATACGTTGCATACAAATATGCCAATATATAAATGAATGCAAGAGATCTTTTAAGCAAACTATACTGACGTAATAATATTAATGGAAATGTCATTCGAATTTCACTGGGTGGAGACTTAGTTAACTTTAAATTTCCTTCCTAATGAGTTTTCGAAAAACTCGACAAAATCGTTTCTTCAAAACCAGGCTATCTATGAATACTCAAAAAACAGAACGCTTTTATTGGTATCAGATGATGATATCTAAGAACCTTGGGGGTGATCAGCTGGTGACATCATAACGCGAGAGACAGATACTTCACAGCGTGTAAAATAAAATTGCTGACTTAAATGATCGCAAACTTGGCAACAATTTTAGCTACATTAATTTGTGTTAATAAAAAACACTACATTCTGTTGTGTTTACTTTAGGACAAACCTTTCATTCTTTCACTTTGAATACGTTTTCACAGGAACGTATATTTTAAAATACAAAATGGCAAAAAAATGATATTTGTGTTTTCACCTCTTTTAGTCAGTTGTACAGCTGAAAATTGCTTAGCAATGGAAGACGTTTCATTTGGTGAATTAATACCAATATAGGAATTTTTAGTTGCCTTTGTTTGCAGGTCTTTTAACTTCAATCTCATTTCTTTCAATTTTTTGTAAAGAAATGTTTCTTATAAATGACAGAGTGTGATCACGTGTTTTAGAAGCTTTTGGACCGCATGTCGTAAAATTAATGTGAGAACCTGACATTTCCGTATGCATAGCACGTAAATGTTTTGTATCAGTCTCCCCATCCGATATATACATATACAGCGTGTCCGAGAAAGATCTTTACTATTCTAAAGATTTATAACAAAAATACGAATAGGTCAAATACAATGCAGTTTGCGGCAAAAGAATGAAGAAATCTATTTTTTTAATAGTACCTTCAATGTAGCTCTACGCGAACTCCGTTAGTAGCACGAAGAACGTTGAGTCTGTAGTCGATTTCCCATCAATTTTTTTTTTAATTGGCGGTGCAATAGTGAGGATTGCGCATTGTATCCTTTCGTTTTAAACGGAAATATCAGAAACAGGTCTTCGATAAACAATGTCAACGTAACCCCACGAAAACAAATCCAGTGGAGTTATGTCGGGCGATCGTGGAGGCCAAGGTATTGGTCCTCCACGACCAATCCATCGTTCGGGAATTGATAATAGAAAATGTAATCGATACTACCTCAGGCAATTGATACTAGAAACAATTGTCAGATTTTTTTTTCATTCTTTTGCCATAAACTGCGTTTCATTTGACCTGTTCGCATTTTGTTAATAATCTTTACAATAATGAAGATCTTTCTCGGACATGATGCATATATACACTTAGAGGAACTATTAGTTCTCATTTCTCTAATTTTTACGTGCTACTCGTATATTAGTGTGTTAACTTAATTTTTTGGAGTATCTTTATAACTCCCCCGGTTCTAAAATAAGTATCACATTTAATACATGAAGAGAATATGTGACACTTAATTTGGGACAGAGGAAGTATGATTAAAAATATATTTTTGAAATTATCATACAATGAGGTATTTTTGTTGTGAATTCGATCGGTGTATTATTTTGCATCAGTATGATGATAAATTAATAATGCCCCTGGGGGGGCACCTGTCTCCCCCCCCAAGGCCCCTACGGTGGTCCCCCTACCGTTGGTGGATCACATTCTTTCTTTCTATTCATGTTTAGTGTATATGAAAGAAATAAGCAAAGGTTAGAGATAAAGCATCAGTAGGGTGTACCCAGGTGTGTGTGTGTGTGGTGGTGGTGGGTACTTATCACTTCCCTTTATTCCTATTGCATATTAAAGAACTAATAAAATATTACCTAATATATTAATAAGGGGTATCTTCGGGGCATTTTGCCCTAGATATCGAAGAAGTAAGCAAAAATTAGAGATAAACAATCAATAGGGTGTGTCCAGGAGGGGGGGGCGCTTATAGCTCCCCTTTCTTTCTATTGCATATTAAAGAAGTAATAAATGATTACCTAAAATATTAATAGGGGGTATCTTGGGGGAAATTTTACCTCCACTTTCGATCTAAGCATTTTTTGTGCATATGGAAGAAATAATGCAAGATATCAAAAATTACAATAGGGGGTGCCTAGGGGGTACTTGTCACTCCCCTTTCAATCTATTCATTTTTTTTGCAAATAAAAGAAATTAATAACCGAAAATATCAATAGGGTAGGATTAGGGGAGAATTATCACTCTCCTTTCTATTCTTTTTATGGACTTATGACAGATATGATGATAGATTAGCAAAAATACAGACTTTGGCTCATCATGGGTTCCCCTATCACACTCTTTTCTATCTATTCATTTTTTTCATCTGCATGATAGAAATAATAAAAATTAGTGGGAAAATAAAATATTATATGAAAACGTGACACGAAAACATAACACAAATACGTTATGGATTTGAGCTATTTTTTTATATAAAGGGTAGATAATAAGAATAATAACGACTGCGACAATATTGCAGTAATACAAACTATTTTGGTGCTATTTGTACATTAATATGTCTAGTATAAGAAGGTTTTATGTCCTTCAGCATCGCAGTGAATGATTTAATAGTCATCATTATATAAATATATATATATATATATATATATATATATATATATATATATATATATATATATATAATGCAAGACACAGTGGTAAATATTTTAATTTACACCACAGATAGTTCTTCTGTTGCTATTAACGGTCTATAGAGTAAATAAAAATGAGTTATGTAATTTTTTTAGTACATAACATCTGTGATGATACTAGCATACAGCGTGAGTTACTTTCGAAGTAACCTTAGTTGTATCGACTGGTTTCGGTTGACGGAGCACGTAATGTATTCACCATTCCTTAAACCTGACATCTTAATTCCGTCTGATGGTGTGATTGTCGATTGATATTAGTTACGGTTAAGGTTTCTCTCTTTCACCTCTGTCGTCTTTTTTTCTTCCACTCGTTTTTTTTTTTTTTTTTTTTTTTTAGGAATACGAAGTGATATGGTATTTCATTTTCTGTGTTGTAAAGGGAAGTTACTGCACGTTTATGTTTCTTAATTATAATTATTTTCATGCTGTAAGTCGAAAGGTATTTCTTTCTAAAATATCACGCTCAGATTATAGATAGATTCAAGAGATCATTAGATATTAATTATTGAAACCAACTAGATAATGTGTCCGAAAAATTGGAGTAAAAAAATTAGAATTGAGAATAGTACTAAGAATTTGCCTTTATTACAGCTTTCATTTTTTTATATATAATGAAATCAATTAAAAGAAAATCTGGACATGCTTTTGTTATTTACTCATAAATTTATTTTAATGATTTTTTTTTCAATCCAATAAAAAATTCTTAAAAACATGCACAATTCTTTGAGATCCTTGCGATTTTGAGGAGTATTTTCGTGTAAACTGTATACGAGTGATTCACAAGCCAAATCAATTAAGTCCACTTTTTGAAATTTTTGAAAATTTAGACACAAACTACTTAATTCCTAACTTTATACATACATTATAAATTTCCCTAAAAATAACGATTAACAACCCTTAATAACAAAATTTCTTTTGGCCATCGAATAATAAGTAACTGTTTTCAGTAGTCCAGCAAGTCAAGTCCATTCCCTAATGCAAAATGTCCCAATAATCCAATTCCAACGCAGAAGCAAGAACATGTGCTTGATGATAACTGTAAATCGTTTAATGTTGCTTCATCACAAGAAAAAGTTGAAATAAATGAGTCAGTTACAGTCTAATTGCGGCAGAAGTGAGTACTTGGGAATTATTAAACAATTATTAGAACTTTTTTTCTGTAATTAGAAAAAATAATTTGACTGAATTGGATGTTATTACTTTTTTTCACTTGCCAAATCGGTCAAGCAAGTCCCTTAGTCACGCAAAAATTGTAATAATAATAACGATTACTCCAAGGATATTCTCCCTTATAGGTGTTGTAAGTCCTCACATAAAAGCTACATTTGCAATAATACATTTTCCAACGTTTATATGAATTTAGATTTTCAGAGGAATTTTAAATAACAATATATATTATTTTATCACTTTTCCACCCTTTCTATTTTATATACTTAACTGATTTCGCAATGATAGTGACATGATATGTTTGGTGAAAACTGGTCATAGTTTCAACCTTAACCATAATGAAAAATAAAAAAAATGGTTAAATCAGTCTGGAAGAAAGTGGAAGACGTTCGTTTTTAAAACATTATTTTAACGTATGATTACGTTCCTCAATAACGGTCCACCGGAGAGAAAAAAATTTTCCTGCGTCGCGAGTTATAATTTTGGCAGCGAGCCAAACCCAGTAGCAGTAAACAGTTAAACGGAAAGTACCAAAATGCGTAAAAAAAATGAGGTAAGCAACGATAAGTAATCCTACGTTAATAACCCGCGGTAATTTCGTTAGAAGAGACAACCTGAAATATTTTTTTAAACCGAAAATATACCTATGCTTTATTATCATGAAAAAAATAAGCATATAGCTGCTTTTACCATCCAGGTTTTCGTTCTCATAGTTATGTGGCATCAAATGTTTGCGCAGAAGTATGTTAATTTTCTACTGGTTGTTTCAGAAGGGTGTACGCAACTTCTAAAGGACAGAAGGTAAAAAGTAATTCATGAACAATATTTATTTCCCTATGAATAGGATGTAACTTTTGAAGTTTATACACAAGTGGTTTAAAGTTTGCAAACTAACGCAACCAAAAGACAACTAGTAGTTTTGTTATGTAATAACGTACTTAGATTTCTCTTATTTTAACAACACACGTTCTCTTTTTTCAGACAACTTTCAGCAGTACACTATAAACCTGCATCTTTAAAAAAAATCTTTAAAGACACAAATTAGTACCTATTGAAAAAAATGTTTTGTAAACATTTTTCATACATTATATAATGATATTTATGATCAGAATATAATTTTTTCTTGTATAAAATTTGTATAATAAATAGACACTTGAAAATGTTTTCAATAATTTAAAATATTTTCAATATTTAAAAAGAATTCTCATTGCTGATTTTAATATTTTTTTTAGTGCGTTTTCAATATTCTGTTCACCGCAGTATTCTTTTCAACTTTAGAAAACAATATTGAGAAGAAATCGATTCTATTTGAGAAAAAAATATGAAATGTGTACGCATGTATGCATTTAAAAACAATAATTCCCTTTTAATTTCTTTTTCTAAACCTTTCACTTAATTTCTTTTAAAAATATATTTGTATAATTCTATTAAATACATCCTACTGATTGTATGAAAAATCAAAGGTATTAACTATTTATTTTTAAATATTTTGTTGTTGGTTGCTTATGCCACTTGACCGACAGCAACATCAGATCAAGTCCCGAAGCCTATGGGTGATGAAGGTGCGACTCCCGTTTCGACTGGCACCAGAAGGACCGGACTTGGACAAAGGACCGGTCCCGTAATTTTGATCAAGTGACGAGACCAGAACACTTGACTCCGTACCTCCAGATGTAATTTTGAAAACTTGGAGGACGTTGCAGCCACGACAGATTTTACGTTCACCAGCCGCTAGTGTGCACGGCAGTGGATTTATTAGCGACGAGCATCGATCCGGTGCCTTTCAGATCACTAGCCCTCTGCTCATGCCAACTGGGCACTGCGCCTGTTTAAACATTTTAAACTTATGCAATGTATTGAAAAAACAAACTGTGATGAATCGCTTTAAAGGTCATCTTTACCCCACAGTAAGGATAAAAATAAGAAGCACTTTTATGAAAGGTTATTGTTACAAACGGTATTCGATCTAGAATGGAACGCATTGCAAAATCTGAATGCAATTAAAATACATTCGTACAAGACATTTTCTACCCAAGCTCCTTCCCTATTTCAGTTTTTGAAATGATTTCGATTAAATTTCCATGATCCACTGCTAGAAATTCTATTATCTTTTCTTTCATTTTGCACTTATTTACTGTCACGTTGTACCCATTAATTTTCTTTGTTCTTCAAATTTGGCAAATAATCGGTTAGAGATTTTAGCAAAAATTCCAGATTGCGTTTCAACACTGTTATACGTTTTCCACGTGATTCATGCAATTAATAGTCTTTACTCAACTTATATTTACTTTTATCTGTTACGAAACGTTTTAGCAAACTATTTTCAAAAACTTTTAATAAAATGTTGACGAGTTAAAATTGCTCTCTATCCTACTCTTGAGAATGGAAAAAATCTAGTGCTTTTAAACTACCGGGTGAGCCAAAAGTTCGTAAAAACTTTTAAAATTCATAAAAAAGAAAGAAATTATGATAAAGAAGTGCGGTTTCCAAGAAAGGGTTCAGAAGGAAGTTTGATTTTTTTTAGGAGCAACAACAAAAAACAATAGTTAAGAAAGTAACCGGAAGATGGCACTGACATGCGAGAGATTCAGCAGAATTATGCAGATGAATCTTGTAATAAAAGACCGTGATACACGAGGATTTCTCATACGCTCTCAGAATGTTATCATTACATGATCGAGCATTGTTTGTCAAGCTTTTTAAAGTCACCTTAGTTGTGTCGTACAGTGTTCTGGAGGTCATGTTGAACAATTGTTATAACAAGAATAAATTAAAGGAACGTACTGTTGTCCTGTTCATTGTATTTCGGCTGGTCAGTGCCTTCTACCCGTGACTTTTAACTGATTTTTATTTTGTTGCTAAAAAATCCGACTTACTTGTTTGCCCTTTCTTGCAAATCGCACTTCTTTATCATAATTTGTTCCTTTTTTGTGAATTTTTAAAGTGTTTACGAAATTTTGACTCACCCTCTATTTTAGAATCTTAATAACTATAATTTTAAAGGATTTGAGATATTTAAAAGCCATTTAAGGTAATTCAAACCATTTTGATGATTAATATAAAATGTAATAGAAATTGTCAAAAAAATTAAATTATATTTACAGTAACAATATAAATCAAACGTTTTTGGATCAGAGGAAATAATTAACTAAGAAGTAAAAGATAAATATTTTTATAACAAATAATATTCCTTTTATTGTGGAATAAGAATTCTTCGGAACAGACTGCATTTATTTAGGTCGAGACATTTTTCTTTTGTACGTATAGCATGAAATTGCTTTATTGCAGCAATGGTAAGCACAATTTTTCCAAAACCTTTTTTTTATTTTCCATTTGGTTTTTTATCAGCTCCTTTTCCATATAAAAACTCTAATAATTCTCCAGAATGGAGGCTACAGTAGAATAGTCTTTTCCTGCCTAAAAGAAAGGCTCTTGTTTGTGCTATCATATTTTGCTGGGCAAGGCGTTTAATATTTCTCCTCTCCATCAGTAACTCCAATTTTTCGTGACGTAGAAATCCAAGAAATATATCGATTATATTTTCTTGATCTTAGTAATTCCAAGGTTTCGCTTTATACATATTAATTCTTTGTTTCATTCGAGGAGATTATTTTGACTAAACCCGTTTTTGATTATATCATCATACAACAATTCCATGCATATAAATAGAGCTTTTTTGTCGTTGGTTCAGCATATGACATCAGTTTTAGATTAATTTGGAAAATCGTGGAAGCAAAGTGAAGTACACTTTGGTCCAAAGTACACTCGCAACTTCATTCATATACTGCAAAACGGCATGTAGGATTCTTAGATTTGGATTTATTAAGTCATTTTTTCAAATCCTGAATGCTGTAAGTTTTTGCCTTATCATACTAAGCAGCTCTTTAATAGTTTTTTCTTGCATATTAACAGCACAATTTTTTTAAAAATTGCAGCCTTCTTTCAATTTTATTCCTTATTTTTAAACAAGTTCCTTAGCTGTATCACTGCAAGTATGGTAATAACCAGGGCTCCCACACTTACGATTTTATTTCCAGATCTAAGTTTTTCAACCATGACTACATGGATTTATGTTTTTTTTAAAATATCTCAAAATCTGGGAGTTTTTCCCTAGTAAGTCAAAAATATAGGAAACAATTTATATTTATTTCCCATTATTTTGAATAATTTGGGCTCGAGGTAGCCTTGAGGTAGGGCTCTGGCTTTCGGTACTGAGGGTGCTCAAATCGAATCTCAGCATGCGCCGTTCAATACTTCCTTGTCTAGGCTGGATATGGGCAGGTTAAATTCGTAGACCGGAAAGTCCCTGTATGAGGTCAGAGAGGGTGGGCGAGGATACGATCCCCCCAAATGTCACCCTTGGAGGGTGCTCGATCAAAATTGAGGGGGCAACTAGCTAAGACGGACTCCAACCCTAATGGTGCTATATATAAACCGTAGCCTCACACATCAGCCCATGGACCTATATGGACTTGGTCTGGAACATCCGGCCAGTGGGCATTAGAAACAACAACAACAATTTAATTACAGTAAGATAGTTTCATAAAAAAATACAGCTAACAACGACACAAGTATCATCAACGACATATCTAAAAAATCGGCGATTTTTAGTTATGGCTGTTTTAGAGAGCCCTGTAAGAGTAGTATATCCGTGCAAGATCGTCATATCTCGCCTCTCAATATTTAGCCGCTAGAGAGCAGAATTAATATTTACTTTTAATACATTTTACTCTACTTTTAAATTTTAAAATCACTCTCCTGAAAAATCACGTTTTTTTAGATATAACGTTGTTGAAAAGTGTGAGCTATTTGTTTGACTGTAAAATGAATCGGATGAATGTAAAATGATACAAGTGGAGATCATTTCAATCGAATCGTGATATGTCTCCCTTTTAAGAAACATTTCCAGAATTACGATATTTGTTGCATAATGACACAGATGGATTCAATAGTTCCAAATGTGAAATCTTATCTAACTTCAAAACCGATTTAACTATTTTATCATTATTATTCACGTTTACCATTTACCATTATTTATCATTATTATTCACGTTTTTAGAGATATGAGGTTGCTGAAAAAAGTGAGCAGTATGTTTGATTGTAAAATGCATCTCTGAATGTAAAATGATACAAGTGGAGATCATTTCGATCGAATCGTGATATGTCTCCCTATTAAGAAACACCACCAGAATTTCTGTATTTGTTACATAGTATCACAGATGGATTCAATAATTCCAAATGTGAAATCTTATCCAACTTCAAAACCGATTTAACTATTTTATCATTATTATTCGCGTTTACCATTTACCATTATTATTCACGTTTTTAGAGATATGACGTTGTTGAAAGGAGTGAGCAGTATGTTTGATTGTAAAATGCATCGCTGAATGTAAAATGATACAAGTGGCGATCATTTCGATTGAATCGTGATATGTATCCCTATTAAGAAACACCACCAGGATTTCTGTATTTGTTACATAGTATCACAGATGGATTCAATAATTCCAAATGGAAATCTTATCAAACTTCAATACCGATTTAACTATTTTACCTCGCTCATCTGACTGCGTAGCAAGAGTTTTATCATAAATTAATAGAATCACAACAAAAGACACAAATTCTCTTAAAACTGAAACCGTTAAAAAAATCGTAAGATTGCGAGGGAATAAATAGATAGCGTCAAAATTTTCACATCTGGATGTCTAAAATAGAACTAGTAAAAGACGTAGAAGGAGCATGTTATAAACCAGGCTTGTTCAACTCGCGGCACTTGACAGTCTAACCATGTGGCCCCACATGATCGAAATTTTCAAAGATCTATCTTCCGAGAGAACACTATTCATTCCTCTCGTCACCTTCATACTCTATTCACGTTATCGCTTTTTGGCACTAGGTACATTTGAAAACGACTATTTTCTAAGATAAAGCACTCGAAGTGTAAAATTAGATTAAAAATTTCTAATTAGAAATCTTAAGACCCCACGAAGAATTGCAGCCACTTTCACCCAACCAGACATTGGAGTATTAGTTTCATAAAAACAAGGTCAAATATTCCACTAGTTTTAAGTTTTTATTGCTCCCTTTTGAATTATAGAATAAAAAATTAAAGGAAGAATTGTTATTTATATAAATTTAACTATTTTATATTTTATATGCGGATATTACTCTGCACTCAGTGCGGCCTGGGCAAGCCAAAAGTTTGGACACACTCTTATAAACATTGAGAATCGTCACTTAAAGAAAAAAAGAACTTTTGAAAATTAATTTGAAGGTGAATGATGAAATTAATAAAATTTGACAATTAAATGGGATAACTTTAACTTCAAGTAAGTAATCTTAGAAAAACTTGAATTATCTTATTTGTATTTTTTAATCCTTTTTTATTAAAAGAATATATTTAAAACGGCTGTATTTTTTTAAATCACAATCTGGGCGTTTTAGGATGTAGTCTGGGTTTGTTAGATTTTTCTAGCAGGGAGCTCTGGTAATAACATAATACATTTTCAAAAACCTTTTTTAACCTCAGAAAGTCCAAAGATATCATTAAAATATGTTATGTAGCTAAGTTTTGTCTAGGTTATGGCTGCGTCTCACAAGTAATAAGAGATGGTTTGAAATATATGGGTTGAAAAGTTATTTATAATGATGCATTGCTAAATGAAAGCGGAATTTGTTCAGAATAATGTCCAAGTATCAATAAATAATCCTTTCTTGGATATCGAAAATCAAAACAAAGAAAAATCTGCTAAGCTGCAGAGAAAAATTATCCCATTTCCTGTCGTCACGGGTACGGACCTTCAGATTTCAGCAATGTTTGTTTCTTCATTTTATTTTGCACAAACCACTTTCAAGTGAAAAACATGGTGTGAAGAATAGGAAATTCTTCAACGAACATTTTCCAACGGACAGTTTTCAATCACAGAAGTTCGTTACGTTAAATCCCTCCTCTGCGGCAGGTGACAAATTAGACCAGGTGCCGCACCGGAAGTCTACTTTCTGGTCCGCATGCTGGCGGCTACAGCACGCTGGCGGGAAATACAGAGATCAGAGTTGATCTGCTCTCGGAATGTAACAGACCACCTGTTGGCTTAGACCAGACTTCGTTTTATTTGGGAACTTTGAATCCCGGACCTAGCGCCGTATCACGTAGTCAGTGGACTCTGACTTTTTGGGGAAGAATCTTAACTCCGCGGTGCCTTCGGGTGGAAATCTATGCTCGTTAATTCGAGATTGTATAAAGCAGGGCCTGATTTAGAAAATTCTTGACTATAGGCACAAGTTTGGATGGGGGGCCCCCCAACACTGATGTGGGCGTAAAATTTCCAAAATTGACACACAAAAAAAATAATTATGAATCACTGTGAAAGTACCCTCTTGCCAAGAATTGGCTATTTGAAGTGTAGAAGCCTAGAACATTATCAAATAACAACAGACAATACAACATAGTAACTTCATCATTAAAACACTAATACACTGGAACCAGAAAAACTTATTAATCCTTTATATACACTACAATATACATATGATGAACCTAACAATCAAATTTGAAAGGATATAATATAAAAAAATTGCTATTAAAAAAGGTAAATTTAAAAGATTTTAATTGAGATTTTTTTTCTTTTAAAATAAAACTTTTGGGGGCTCCCCAACATTCGGGGGCCCCTAGGCCCGGGCCTACTGGGCCTAATGGAAAATCAGGGCCTGGTATAAAGTGAATAAATACAGTTTTGTTTTAAATCCTAAACTCCGTATTTCTGGATTAATCTATGCTCAGCTACCTGGGAGAAAACTGTCATATCGTCACAATGCATTAACAAAAGCTTACGTTTTGTAGCTTTGAATGTGATCTGGTACTGTAATACCATTCCTAAAAAATATAATTTTAGAATGCAATACAAAACACATAGAGTATTCCTCTTATGAAAACTCTAGAAATAGTTATGTTTAAAGTATTGTTGGCAGTTCATAGATGGTTTCCATATTATCTTAAAAAGGAGTAAATTAGAGTCAATGAGATAGTTAGAGTAAAAAAGGTTACACAACAATAAAAACCTGAGTAGTGTGTAACGTTTTTCATAAGATAATAATTGACTTTTTAGTCATGGTATTAAAAAAATCGTTATATTTTTCTTTCAAAATAGCAGTTCTCTCAGCCAGAATGAACAATTTTGGAATGATCATTCACATAAATAGATTTGTAATGCATATATTATCCCAGAAAAAACCTGCCTTTAGGTCCATTTGGTAAAAATTACCTAACCGACGGGTTACGATTGTTCTTCAAAACTTAACATTGCAAAGAAACTATTGTTTGGTTGTTTATTGTGATATACAGAGGCTGTTCACACATATTTTAGACGATGTATATTGTATTCACAAAACTAAATTGCATAAAAGTCTTGTGTTTTAAATGTTCTATTTGACATCCCTTATTCTGAACTATGTTTCGACACCGCAATTTCCAGGATAATAATGCCTTTTGAAGTGTCAGAAGAGGTATTCTATCCCATTCCTCCTGAACAGCTTTCCAGAGTCCTGTAAGGGTTTTGGGACGACGTTTGGATAATGCAGATTATAAAAGTCCGAAAGCACAAAAATCCATAGGTGATACATCGGGAGATTTAGTAGGGATATCAGTGAATGGTATGGCCTTGATACCAGTTTTTTGTTCCATTTCTTTTAGGAAATTTACAGTGGATTTTGATGTGTGACTGCTAGCTTTGTCCTGATGGAGTCTCACAGATTGATGGCACTGTGGGTAAAGCGATGGCATTTCATTCAGAAAAATTGGCGATAAAATATGTTTCTGAAAGTATTTGGAGTTAATCTTGACATTTTTTTCCACTCTCTTTATTTTTAACTTCCCATTATAAGAAAAACCAGCAACAATCATGAATCCCTTAGAAAAACTTTCTTTCGATTCTTTGAACCATGTACTTAAATTTTTTTCTCCCCTTTTATGATAATAAATGGCTCTTTTTTTGTTGCAATCATTTAAATACACCCATGATTCATCTATTGTGACAATTGTTTTCCATTTTTCTTTGGATAAGTGTTTCTCATATAGAATTCTGCAGCGTGTTCTCCGTTCAGCGATATGATTTGGAAGAAGACGATGTACATTGCGTTTTTTCGCTTTCTTAAGATTTAAATCAACGTTTATCATTTTGTTTACAGTGGACACCGAGCATTTTAATGATTTTGCAACTGTCCTTTGACTAGGGGGATTTTCTTTTAACATTAAACAACGTACCTTTGCAATAGTCGAAGATGTCCGTTTTTTCCTTGGATACTTGTATGGAATTTTTGTCCCACTCTAGGCTCCAATTTGACGTTTTTTTCCTTTTTTGTTGACGATATTACCTATCGACGCTTTAGATATCACAAAACCATGACTCTTACATCGTTTTTGGATAACGAAGTATGCATATTTCTTTTCGGAAAGAGCATAAATGTAGCCTTCGAACCACTGCTTTGTTAAAAACGCCATTTTGAATAAAAACAAAACTTTCAAGCCGTAGACGATAATTTTGACTTTTAAAAACATAGTACAATTGCAATTATTTCTTTTGCAGCAAACGATTTTTTATTACCGCTTACCAAAATCGTCTAAAAAATGTGCGAACAGCCTCTCTATACATACCTTATATCTGCGGTTTGGTACAATAAGTGCCTAAGTCCGTTTTCTCCAAGATGCCTTTGTTTGCGTATATCTCTTTAAAAAAATATTATTTTCAATGTAAGAATTACCCAAGTCTGTACAATGGTTCAGAAAACACATTTAAAGCATCGGACAGATTTAGGTACTTCCTATATTGAAAATAATATTTTTTAAAGAGACATAAATAAACAAAGTCATCTTGGAGAAAACTGACTTAGGCGCTTCTTGTACCAAGCCACACAGACACACAAACAAACACACACACACACACGCACACACACACACACACACACACACACACACACACATATATATATATATATATATATATATATATATATATATATATATAATAGCAAATATTTCATTTTTTATAAAGGCGGCCTCTTTATATGATTAAAATGCCTGAAAATTTGAGGAAGATTCTTGCGACATTCAGCTATTGTTTGACTTTGCCTATTTAATTTATCGAGAATACCCGTCATATAAAAGCACGATCTTCATCTTATCCATCATAGCTATTGATTTCTAATATGGAATAAGAACCAATCAGGAAAACTGACCACGTATCGAATATGGTTTGGGGGAAAATATCGAGTTTTAAGGGAAGTAAATGTTAAAAAAAATAAAAAATGGAAGAGCACTATGATGTGTCGCAGAAAACATATAATCGGCAATTTTTGTGGGACGTGATGGTATTGTTTGAAAGCCAATATTGTGTGTCATAATGAAAAGTGACGTATAAAGAGAAAATTCGATATTTTGATCACTTTGTCGCTGCGAGGATAAAATTAGATAATCGGAAAAAGCTGTTAAATCAGTCACCACTGATCAGAAAGATACAGTTGATGCTTTGTAATTAGAGAAAACAGTCAATTTTTTAATATGACATTTTTATTTTAAACTAGCCAAATACCCGTGTTTCGGTACGGAGTACATTTAAATTAAATACAACGGTCAATACCAAAATAAATATTTATAATAAATACAATGGTCAATGTATGCAATGAATTCCAAAAAAACCAATAAAAATATATTTTTAAAAAAACATAATACATATTTTTGTAGACAAAATAATGTAGAAGAAAATGTTGAAATTAAATCTAATAGAACATACTAAAGAATATAGCACAGTTAATATAGTGCAGCTTGAGGAACATTTCTTTTACTGCATTTTTATATTTTTACCATGTATTTATTAACTCGCTTTCTTGTTTGTTTGTTTGTTTGTTTGTGTGCTTGTCCAGAACAAATCTTGCAATCGATTTTTTACTAACTTCCAGACTAGCTAGACATTTGAAACTTTTAGAAAAGCTCAGAACACGATGACAATGCATTCTTTTAATACTTTTAGCCGAAAAAATCCGCAAGGTGGAGCTTAGATTGAATTCAATGCTTGCATTTTTGCGTAACGACATTTGACGATTTTGAAAACAGAATACATGTGAATTTAGTTTGTTTACAAAACTATTGTGCGAAAAATTAAAAAAATTATAAAAATTAAAGTTTATAAAGGCTGTGGATATTGGAAACGACTAAAAAGTGATTAAAATTAAATAAAAGAAAATGAAAAAGAATGATTAAGTGAAGGTTTGTGCAATTCAGAGAGAATTGTCAAGTTTATATGATTCAACAGTAAATTTAAAAACGTGGTATATAAAAAGTTTTTTTTATCTTGTAATCATTTTGGATAATCTCCAATCGTCTGTCGCATTAGAAAGAAAGAAAAATTGTGTCAATATATTTCGTTGTTATGCACGTAACGCAAAATTAATTTAAAGTATCACAAAAGGAAAAGAAACCACGTGATAAGCATTTAATAAATTAAATTCTAAAAATTTATCTTTAAAAATTCACCAAATATCAGAAAGTGGAGGTAAAGATTCGAAAAAGATTTCATTTTAAAGGAATGTTTATGATCTTTCTTGTGGAATAAGTTTTATAAACTTCAGATTATTATTTTATATGCAAACTTTAAAGAATGTTGCAAAAACACCTTAAAACTTTAATTTAAAAAAAATAAAAGAATAATTTTTCAAAATTCTTTCTTAGTGCACCTCTATACTATAAGAAGAATCGCCATGCAAAATTTCAGCCCTTTAGGTCCAGCGGTTTGGTCTGTGCGCTGTATGTCAGTCAGTCAGTCAGTCACTGAATCGTGTCCGGGACCACACGCGTGCTGATTTTGGTAGGATTCCGCCCCATAGTCTCGCTGTCAGCGAGGACAGCCGCGGAAGCTGTCGAAATAAGCTACTTTTAGGGGCAAAATCGTTAAAACATTAATTAAAAAAACTCCGTTGCCCGATTTTCAAAAAATATGCCTATGATTTAATCTGAACTATGAACTATATCTATACAAAATTTCAGCTCAATTGAAAGAATACTTCTTCACATATAAAGGAACAAATATAGGCCTATTTGAAATAATCAAGAAATTTCACAGTTTCAATGAAACACACTGATTTTTAAATAAATATCTATAATTCACGTTCGATTTACGCAAATTGTGGATAAAATTGTACATAAATTCAAAAGTATAAAGTTTATAAGTTAAATAAAGTTCTGTAATATTATAGCAATAAATTTCCAGTTGATATCCAATAAATTGTAAATATTTTTTTACCTTAAATGTCTAATAAAAAGCGTAGTTCCAAATGTAATTTTCTTCAATAAACCCTTAAACGTTGCCAATTTCAAAAATCCTTTTTGTATTTATCAATACCTCCTCCACTTGAATCTTTAAAATATTAAATGTTTTACTGATAATAAATTAAAATGCAGTTTGATGTGTTGCTATGATTACTTGACTATGGTTGAAAAAGAAAATTCAAATGTTAAATGTTTTACTGATAATAAAAGAGAAAATCGTTTGATGTGTTGCTATAGTGACTTGATTATGGTTGACAAAGGAAAAGTTTTAAAGGTGATACATCAGCTCAACATTTAGGCCCCTAACTTTCTTTCTACTGATCAAATATACATAAAATATAGCCTATGTCCATCTGGAATATTGTAACATTTAAATAGTGAAAGAATTTTTCAAATACGTGCATTGTTTCTGAAGATTACCCTCCACATACAAAATCCGCTCTCTCTCTTTATATATTAGTATAGATTTTCTGCAATCGGATGCAAATACCGAACTGGTAAAAGGACAGTCATGTACAAAATTTAAAAAATAATTCTTTTAAATTTACTCATTTTTTCCCCTCTATATCAACCACTTGATGAGAGTGGTTAATTAATGACAATGGTTGACTATCACTATTTACGACAATTAACGGAGAAATAATCTGACGAGTAATCTTGATCGCTGTATCATCATATAACCATCAAATTGACTAGTTTGTTTACCTCTCTGTTTATTGTATGAAATACTCATCGTCGAGTAATTTCTCCCCAACTATCAAAGCAAATAGTTGAATTATGATAAAATGCAATATTTGTATTTAAAGCTCTTTCATAATGCCCATAATTACATTTCCTCATACTGTTCGGATGAAAATATTATTTTTTTATTTTATAAATCAATTTATTTAAAAGTTTCCACTCTTTTATGATTTAAATAGGCTAAATTTGAATTTCATCTCCCCGAGCAAATTGCACTGTTAAAGGCTGCCCAATTCTATGCGTAGCGCGAAATTTTTTTGCGACGAAATACTCTCTAAAACTCATATCGTATCATATGCTGAAATTATTTAAATTTTTGCAAAATAAACAACATTATTTTAATGTTCTCCGAACATCAGTTCACTTTCAAATTCTTCCGAAACTTGTTTCAAATACGAGACATTAGAGTAATGGAATTAGTTCTGCTCCCTCCTCAGCGAGTGTTTTCTCTCTAAAAATACCATATATATAATTATCTTGGTTATTCAAGACGCCAAACCCTTCAAAATATAAAACAAAAATCCAGTAACGGAGTAAGGGAAAAGGAATTTAAAAAGGAAAAAAAAAATTCTCAGACAGAGTTTTCTTCGGAGGCTACGATTATTTTTACGAAGAAATTTTCATAATTTTCTTTTGCAGAAATTTTCTTAATTTTTTTATGTAGAATAGAGATTAAATTTTCAATTTCGATTGAGAATAAAAGCATGACCTTTTTCCTGAAATCTATTTTCAAATATGTGTTTTCTCATTTTTTCTTCTAATTTATAGAGTATGTGTTTTGGAAGCTCTCTAAGGCAGTAATTTTATTATATATTATTACTTCAAAATTGGAACAGTCTAAAAAAGCTAGTCATGTGCAACGTAGACATATTTTAACGTAGGATTACGCTCCTGCACAACGGTCCTCCGGAAAGCAAAATTTCAGATGCTAAAACCGTCCGTCGTCGCGAGTTATAATTTTGGCAGAGTGTGAAACCCAGTCTGTATCGCTCTGGCAAGTAGTAAACAGTTAAACAGAAAAGTACAAAAATGGGTCAAAATTTTGACATACATATATATATATATATATATATATATATATATATATATATATATATATATATATATATATATATACACTCATGGACAAAAAATTAGCGCACCAAGAAGGAGTCGTCAAAATGAAACGAAATTTTACATACGTAATGACTACTTTGATATAAGTAAATGATAAGAAAATCAAAGAAAAAGGATAATTTATTTCAGAGAAAAAGGCAAAAGAACGGATGAGATAATACTCCGTTGGACCCCCCTCTAGCGCGAATGCACGATGCGATACGATCGGGCATTGAGTCATACAAGTTCTGTATGATGTCTTGAGACATTTCGTTCCATATTTGCTGTAACCTTGCCTCTAGTTCTTTGAAACTCGTGGGATGCCCAACTCGTCGTCCCAAATGATCCCAGATATGCTCGATTGGAGACAAATCTGGGGATCGGGCAGGCCAAGGAAGGGTAGTAACAGTGCGGAGACAGTCTTGTGACACCCTTGCCGTATGAGGCCGAGCATTGTCATGTTGAAAAATGGCTCCTGGGAGCCGTTGCATGAGTGGCAACACATGTGGTTGCAGTATTTCATGAACATACCGCTGGGCTGTCATGGTGCCACGGAACAATACTAGGGGTGACCGTGTATTGTAGGCAATGGCACCCCATACCATCACACCAGCTGTGGGAGCGATGTGTTGCTGTACAGCAAAGGCAGGATTGAAGCGTTCACCACGGGCTCTCCACACACGAACACGATTGTCGTGACTGCCGAGATTGAATCTGGATTCGTCGCTACAGACGACCTGGTTCCATTCCGCTGCAGTCCAGTTTCCTCGAGTGCGGCAAAACTCCAAACGGAGGCGTCGATGGGTGGGCGTCAAGGGCAGCACACGTAATGGGCGCCGCGATACCAACTGTCCTCGAGCCAGGCGCCTTCGTATGGTTCGAGAAGACACAGAGGCCCCTAGTGAAGGTGCTACCAGTGCCTGGATGGCGGCCGATGAAGCAGTTGGCTGTACGCGTGCATTTCTTACGATGTGGCGGTCTTCTCGACGACTGGTCTGTCGAGGGCGTCCTGAGCCTGGTCTTCGTGTATATGACATCTCTCGGGTCCACTGGTCCCAACACCGCCTCACAACACAATCAGAGCGGCCTAATTGACGAGCTTCTCGCCTAGCTGACCACCCAGCTTCCATCATCCCGACGATTCTCCCCCTCTCAAACTGCGACAACTGCTTATATTGTCTTCGAACACGGCGTAATGACATTTCAATCTCAGCTCTTCCTTTGTAAATGATTCAGCACTCTCAAACAAGCTTTGGTTACCTGTTTTATACTCCACAGAGTACGATGTTCAACGCCCTCTACCGGCTATATGTAATGCGCAATCACTCTGCATTTCTAATCATTTGCATATCTCCCCGACATGTACCTTCATTGCAAGTTTTGTTACGATCCCGCAATTATTTCTTGGTGCGTTAATTTTTTTGTCCATGAGTGTATATATATATATATATACAGTAGAGCCCCGATTATCCGCGAGCGGATTATCCGCGGTGCGGATTATCCGCGAGTGCGAGTGCCGCGAAAAAAATATTTTAATTACAAACCTCAAAAAAACCAATTTTAATTTTTAATCCAAGCCAACTTACAAGGGAAATGCAATAGACCCTGTACGGAGGTGTACGATGTTTAAGAAAATAAGCACAGGGGACTGTAAATAATATAACATAAATTTAATAGCGATGCATTGTTTGCCATAGTAAACTCCGCTTGTTGCAGGAGCTCCGTGCTAGACTGATACAAAGTTCGTTCTGATGCATTCTTGCCGCTAGAGGGCGTACATAGACAAATGGGTGGAGACGTTACAACAAACATTACGTAACAGACCCTGCAGATCGAACGTCGAAATTGAACGTCGAAGGTGAGAATGTCGACGAAGAGAATATAGAAGAGTGGCTGGAATGCAACGCAAGTGAGTCGGGGTTTGAACGACTGACTGGCATAGAGATAATGAACAAAGCAATGAGAGTGAACGAGAATGAAGACCAAAATTAAAGTGAAGACGAGACGCCTACGCGGATGACTCACGAAACTGCTTTGCAGCACGTAGATGGATTGCTTAAATATTTAGAGTAACAAAACGACGATGCACATCTGTCAGAATAAATCATGTTAAGGAAAGTACAATTTAGAATAAAGAAAAGGGGTTTTGAAAGCAAGAAGCAAAAACGAGTGACTGATTTTTTTAAAAAGGTGTAACTGAACACTTTTTGTACATACAGTATGTATGTATTGTTTTTTGTTTACCGTTCTTTATATTAGGGATTTAGACATAGAGCAAATGTGTCTGCTGTACTGTACATATGTAAGTATTTTAAAAGTTTTATTATGTTTTTGTACAATAAAACATAGTTTTTATGTTGAAATATTTTTTTTTTCGTGTTTGCAACTCATTTTTAGACATTTTCGGTTTATCCGCGATTTTTGTTATCCGCAGCGCCCTTGACACCCAATTCCGCGGATAATCGGGGTTCTACTGTATATACATGACACATACATACATATATACATACAAAAGAGGTCAGTAATCCTACGTTAATATCCCGTGGTAGTTTCGTTAGAAGAGACTACCTGAAAATTTTTTTCAGATTTCTCATTATAGTAACAATCTTTTTTAGTCTTAGTTTGTTTGTAAATTTATTGTCAAATATTTTTTTCTAATTTATGGAGTGTGTGTTTTTAAAATTCTATAAGGCAGTTATTTTATTGCACATCATTGTTTCAAAAATGAAATGGTCAAAAAGACTATTGATGTGCAAATGTAATATCTAAATGAACATTAAATATATTTTTACATTTTTCATTATAGTAACGATCTTTTTTTTTGGTTTCGTTTGTTTGCAAATTTATTTTAAATTTTTATTTCTAATTTATGGAGTGTGTGTTTTTAAAATTCTATAAGGCAGTGATTTTATTGCACATTATTGCTTCAAAAATGAAACGGTCTAAAAAGGCTATTCATGTGCAAATGTAATATCTAAAGGAACATTAAATATTTTACACATTTTTCATTAGAGTATCCATTTTTTTGGCTTCGTTTGTTTGTAAATTTATTTTCAGATATGGATTTTTTTTCTAATTTTTGGTTTGTACGTTTTTAAAATTCTATAAGGCAGTGATTTTATTACATATTCTTTCTTTAAAATTGAAACGGTCTAAAAAGACTCTTCATGTGCAAATGTAATATCTAAAGGAGCATTAAATATTTTTTCCCATTTTTCATTATAGTAACCATTTTTTTTTGGCTTCGTTTGTTTGTAAATTTATTTTCCAATATGGATTTTTTTTTTGTAATTTATGGAGTGAGTGTTTTTAAAATTCTATAAGCCAGTGATTTTATTACATATTATGGCTTCAAAATGGAAACGGTCTAAACAGACTTTTCCTGTGCAAATGTAATGTCTAAAGGAATATTGAATATTTTTTTTCAGATTTTGCATTATAATAACCAATTTTTTTGGCTTCGTTTGTTTGTAAATTTCGAAAAATATAAATATTTTGGGTTAGAAGTTTATGCAACTATTATTTCACAGCTTTTTAGTATAAACTGTAAATGTTGTAAAAAGAACAAATCCATTCTAGCTAATTTTTATTCGAACCACTTTTTTTTCGTAATTAAAGATTAGCTGATTGACAAAGTGATGTATAACGAAAAATAGATACCATTTACAAACAAGTTGCCAGATGCATGTCTACAGTAATTTCTTCATAACGCGGATATTATAAGTTAATACCGAAACAATTTTGCTTTTGTTGTTGTTTCTATTGCCCCCCCCCCCCCGGCTGGAAGTTCAACACCAGGTCCATACAGGCTTCGAGCTGAAGTGCACGGCTCCGGTATTTATATAGCATCACAAGAGTCTGTATTAGCTAGTTGCCACCTCAAACGTTATCGAGCATCCCTAGGGGAGAAATCTCGGGTTATCGTACACCCTCCCACCCTCTGTGACCTAATAGGGGCACTTTAAGGTCTACGGATTTAACGTGCCCATATCCGGTCTAAACACGGAGGTATTTAATACCGCGTATCGGGATTCGATCCGAGCACCCTCAGCGCGCAACTACAAGGCTACTTCGAGTCCCACTATTTTACTGCTATTGTTAATAAAAAGCAATAGCCCAGAAAGAAGTGTTTTTCAGTCCAATACATGTATCATTTTAGGTTTATGTTAAAATGAGCTGTGTAAATAATTTTAATATAAACGTAATAATTTTAATTGAAGTGCGTTTATATTAAAATTAGCTGTTTGAAAGAATGATGTATCATGAAAAAAAATATTCTGTTTACAAAGAAGTTGGAACATACTACGTGTCTACTGTAATTTCTTCATAGTGCGGGTATTACGAGGTAATACCATAACTATTTTGCTGCTGCTCTCAATAAAAAACAATAGTCCTTATAATATAGTCAATGCATTTACACTTGACGTTATTACGTCTCCCGTACAATAGCAAATATTTTTTGCGTGGAATGTCCGGGAAGACCAACCAACGGTCGGTGTTCGCACATAATTGATTTAGACGGTTGGAGACAGACAGTACTGGCGACATAAAGACCTAGAAGTGCTACCGACAGCTGGTGGAACAGTTCGTAAACTACAAGAAGGAAGTTGCCAACCGGAGGCGCCTAGTCATTTGGGAACGTAACTGAATAGACAAATGCGTCGTTTTCCAGACCTTTCTAGAACGTTTAGCGAAGGTATATAAAGTCGCCGAATGCGAGTTAAAAAAAGTCAGTGATTCAGAGATTAAGTTATTCAGAGTAACGCTGGAGCCGGAAACAAGGAGATACTTTCGGGCCCAGATAGACTTGAATGACCGCAGCGACAACTCAAGTCTGACCTTCCTCGTCGACGCAGTGAACCCATGAATTTAATTTATATATATATATATATATATATATATACATATATATATATATATATATATATATATATATATATATATATATATATATATATATATATATATATATATATATATATATATATATATATACTAGCTGTACCCGTCCCGGCGTTGCTCGGGTAATGTAATTACCAATTTTTTAGTAGCCTTAACCCTTTGTTAATGGGCGTCGCTGTCATCCTTTTCCTCACCACGATACATTATTTTACCCATATAAATTTAATCCTTTCTGGCACATTTTGGCAAAATTTTTGACATAGGATTACTAATCGAATATCACTGCAATAATAATCGATTTCCTGGAAAGCGAATATATCACATCTTCCACATGCTGAAATTCTTTGAAATCTTCATAGATTTTTTCCACAAATACACCACAAATTATATGATATTAACTAAGTGCTGGCCAAAATTACGGCATTACTAAATGTGATTTTTTAATCGATTATCACTGCAATAGTAATCGATTTCCTTTAACCACCCAATACCTCATAGAAAACAAACACCCCAACACATCACGTGCATGACGTCGAAAAACTGGTTTTTCTCCTATTTTCACCCGCTGTACCTTCGTCCGGAAATGAAGAACGAAATCTCCAAAATGAGATTTCTCGCAAGAGTTTCCGAATCATAAAATAAATTATTAAAAAATAACTACAATTTGTAAATTAATTTTGGTTCTCGCTTTCGAAACTGTGATGTCTAGGGTCTCTGAGATAAAAATTTCGTACAAATGTAACGACATTTACGTATCGATTCGACAATTTGGAAAAAAGGGTCACGGACAAAATCGCGTTTTTTCCCGAAAAACGGGTGCGTACAGGCGATCGAAAAAAATCACAATTAATCGATAAATTAAGACAGACAATTTTAATTGTGATTTCCGTATAGTGTCATCTTTCCCGTATAGGCTCGTCCGAAAAAAAAAATTCTTGGACGGATACGTTAGGATTTACGGAGCTTTTACTCGTCCGGGAGCTCCAAATCGCGACTAAATATTTAATTACGGAAAATCTAATTAAAAAATCGAAAAAAGGGCTTCGAGGTGCATAATGAGACCTCGGGAGGCATCTTCGTGTCGAATCTCAAGACTGTCCGACCTACCGTCTTTGCGCTGCGCCGCGAGCAGACAAAAACTCGGTCAAACACACACAGATTTTGCCTTTTATATATAAAGATATATATATATATATATATATAAATATCCCTTACGATTTTTTTATTAATATATTTTTTTGTTTTTTTTTACATCCATCGTATACATTGATCGTCGTATTTATTATATATATATATATATATATATATATATATATATATATATATATATATATATATATATATTGGCATTAATTGCATACACTGACATTGTATTTAATTTGAATGTACCGTTCGTTTAGGAACACGTTTAGGAACACGTTTAGTTGGTTTATAGAATACTAAAAGTTTAAAATAGTGGCGCCATCTATTGCATATCTGTGAATCGAGAATCGCATCCTTAAAAAATTGTTGATTATCCTAATTGTTAGCAATACAATGCCCAGAAATAAATTATTGATGAATATTTGTTAACCAAAATCAATTTTAAAACTAAACACAGTATAAATAACATAGAAAAAATTTAGCCTTTATCATTGGAGCAAAAAATCCTGGAAAGTAAAACATAAAATATATAAATTTATAATAAACCTACCAAAATCCAGTAAAAAACTAAACACAGTATAAATAACATAGAAAAAAAAGCATACGAAATGTTATACACATTAATAATATGAAAACCAATTAAAAATATATAAATGTATAATAAACTCCTCAGATTTCAGCTATATTCGGTCTTTCATCATAAAAAAGCTGAAAAAAAAAATAAAAATAATTAAAAAAAATAATAAAATAAAATAAAAATAATAATTTAAAAAATAATAAAATAAAATAAAGATAATAATTAAAAAAATAATACAATAAAAGCTGAAATAAAAAAGCCTTCATAAAAAAGCTGAAAATACAGGTTTAGCAAAATGTGCACGATCCCATACTCGAACCCGAGTCTTACGGGGTACCAAATGAAGCGTTTTAACGACTACGCCACAATTATACACAAAACTGGTGAGTAAAGTAAAAAATATACGCAATGAGTTTTTGGATTGTTGCTATGGATTGGTGAATATACATACATTTATGGAGTAAGAGGAGTGTTAAGTGAGAAATAAGTTAGCAGGATAGAAGCTTAGTCTTTAACTCTTCAATAGGCACAAAGACATAAGCTAGGGGGATTGCAGTAGCGATTAAAAAAGATCGTGACACTTAGCGTGGTTGATTCGAATTTTCCATCGCGTGTGAGAGTGTCAATATGCCGTTGGATCCGATTTATTTTAGAGTATAAAATCTGACTTGAAAGATTATTATTTTCATTTATTATTCTGGTTTAATATATAAATTGAAACTTTTTGATTTTATTTATTTTTATCTTTTCGCTCGCTGTTTGCCAGCTAACCCTAACGTGGACGCCATATTCAGAGAAGTGATTCCACAAAGTGTAACAGCTTACAAATTGTTGGTTTTTTATTAATTAAAAATCAACGATAATTAATTTCGATTTTTGAAGTTCTTCAGACCCTCGGCTGTTTTTAAAGACGCCTGTATGTAAAATTTCACGATCGTTGCTGCTAAACTGTGTATTTCTATACAATTACAGAGATACAAACATTCATTTTTATATATTAGATATATATATATATATATATATATATTGTAAATAGCCTGTATTTAGTCGACAAAAAGGTTGACAGTCTTTTATTTAAGGAAAAGTTTTTACAACGTGCTATTTCTTAAACAATCGGCTGACTCAATGAAACTCGTGGATAACGCATAGCAGGAATACACAGCTTTTTAATAACCCCAATAAAAAAGTGAAACGGTTAGCAACTAGTTCCGAACAAAATTAAATTTCTTCATTTTATAATTAGACAGTGTTATGTAAGAAGGAACCGACACACACTACACTGGAACGGAAAAAACTGAGTTTTAATAACATATTAAATTGAAAATTCCACTTGCTGATGGTTGCATCTCCAGTCAACAAAAAAATATATTATTTGGCCTAATATAAAAATATGTTTGGTGCACGCTACCAGGTATTTAATTCAACTTTTTAAAACTTTTGTAAGTTTGGTTCCTTTTTGCATAACTCTGTCTAATTAATAGTCCTTCATTTTTGAATAATCCATACAGATAATCACATCTTTCCTCGTCTTGAAGAACTATTCATTAATTCGAGACTAACTACCACCCTTTCATTTTCTGTTATGGATATTAAAAAGCTGCGCGTGACTGTTCATCACTTATGTTTTAGCTACTTAAAAACGTCAAGATGGGTTACATATTCAAAATTTTCTTCAGTTAGAGACTAGACGGCGTATGGTTAAATCAACGTTTATTTTCTTACAATAAGCAAGTTAGATGTTTCTGTAATTCGTGTTCTGTACTATTATGAATTAAACGAACTTTTATGGTATAACGATAATTTCCATATCTTATGCATTTATATTCTACGCATTACGCTCTTTTTTAAAAAAAAAATTTGCTGTTTTCTAGCAAAATGGATATATGAGAATGCGATACGTATTTTAAATTAGATCCAATTTAGAAAACCGTTCGGCACGTGTATATCTACATTAACTTTCCCGTAATATGAATGAGACTACAAGCTTATAATTTTTTTTAATACTGATCTCAATAAAAGGTAATTTCCTTATGATATATTTATAACGGAAAGATAACAATGGGGTAATTTTTCTCTAACATTAATTTCCTTTCACTTTCTACAGACAAATCTGTATTAATTTTAAGTCCATTACGATTCAAACCATTATTATTTTAACAGTTTACTCAGTAAAAGTCAGTTGCTATAAAAGGAACCTTTTTGGCCTAACATAATTACATCTGACATGCTTCCTACTTGTATAAGAATTAGCGGTTTCTTAGCAACATAGAGAAATATGAGAATGTGGAATGTATTGAAAAAGAGAAAGAATTTAAAGACCAGTAGGCACATTCTTACGTTCTTCCATTTTCCATATAACGTAGATTAAAAAAAAAAACTTGCTAAGATCAAGGAAGTCTTTAATGAGACATGTCTTCAATTACACTGTGAAATCTCTTATTTTTGTGAATCTAAAATGGTTTATAAGCAAACAAAAAAATGGTTTCGATGACAGACAGAGGGAGCGAGGTAGTACTAGTAATTTCAGGGTTCTTTTTCAAAGGGAAATATTCCGCGAATTCAAATTCAAATGTATTTACAAACACCGAAGTACACGTTATTATCCTGTTCTTAGTAAAAAGTAATAACCCTGAGAGAAGTGATTTCCTGCCCGATAAATTTACACTTGACGTGTCCTCTAGGAGGTCAGAGAGGGTGGGAGAGGGTATGATCCCTCTAGATGTCGCCCCTGGGGTTGCTGGCTCAAAATTGAGGTGGCAACTAGCTAAGACGGACTCCGACCCTTGTGGTGCTATTTAAACCAATATGGACCTGATATGGAACTTCCAACCAGATGAACAACAACAACAACACTTGACGTGTTAAATTTGAAACAATCGGCTATGACTTAATGAAACTTGTGGATAACGCATAACAGGAACACACAGCTTCTTAATAACCATAAAAAAAAATAAAAGGATGGTAACTAGTTCGGAACAAAATTATATTTCTTCATTTCATAATTAGACAGTGTTATGTAAGAAGGATCCAACACACACTACATTGAAAACTCCCCGAAAAACATAAAATGTACTATAACAGTAAAAACTTTAAATTTTTTAAAAACATAATCAGGCTTTTAGGTAGGACGATTTCATACATCTGTCAGAACATAAACTTTATAGTAAACTTAAAATATTTTACGCAATTACGTTAATAATTAGCTTTAAACTCTTTACAATTTTGATATCTTTTCTTGAAATCTTATGAAAAACCTTAAACGTTTGATATATCGTTTCATAAATGTGTAAAATTTGTTTTTTTTTAAACATGATTTATTATCCCGGTTTGAATGGGCGATCAATTAGGTTGGGGACTTCCATATGAGCCATTCATAGAGCAGTACATAGAGGCCGAAGCTTAAGGTTTAGTGCAGTATTGTCTACAGTTTAAATCTAGATCGATTTTATCTCATCTTAACCGATCTCGCTAGATTAAGTCATTAAGGACACAATGAAGATTGCAGCGGGCTATCCAATTCAGAGTCAAATCCAAAGCTTCGGAACCGAGCCGGTTATAATGCTGTGTCTATATAATTACTTAATATTATAGATAGACTGCGTGTGCTATTGTATAGAAATATTGGAAAACTAACCATATAGCACAAAAGGCGCGTTGCAATATGTTCGAAATAATAGTAGGGACATCTTCAAATGGAAGTAGCATTTAACTACATATACTTGTGTGTGTATATATATATACAATGAAACCCCGACTTATCGTTAGTCAAGGAACCATAAAGAAATGACGCTATATGCGGGATTTTATAGCATGGCGGTCTATGAGCGGTCTGAGCTGGGGACCAGTATAAAGACTGATGAGCCAATGTAAGGGTTAAGATGTGCCTCTAGCTTTTGGGCCGTTTTGGTTAGTAATTTTTGGACCGTTACACACACACACACACACACACACACATATATATATATATATATGTGTGTGTGTGTGTGTGTGTGTGTGTGTGTGAGAGAGAGAGAGAGAGAGAGAGAATATATACCGGGTGGTCATAAAGAAACTTTGCCGATATATGGACCTCTAGCGGCCGTTCCGTTCAACCTATCGAGATGAGATTTCAGATATAGATATTCAGAGGTATGTGCTCGGGATTCTGAGAACGGCAATACAGTGACGCTCACGGTTACGGTTATAGACATAGAAACTCGAAATTTTCAAATTGCAAGCCCACTTTTTCCCATCGCAAAATGCTCAGATCATGCGAAAACCCTAAAGAGCGTTAGAACGGTACGTGTATCACAAAAAAAGGACTCGTTATGCACGAACAAAAAACAGCTCTGCGAACGGCCAACAAAGACATGATCGGGCGCACGGAGGAAATTTGCACATGACAGAGGCAAGAAACCAATCAAAGAACTCTGTTCGCCGGATATTCAGCGTAGGAAACAAATAAAAAGCTCTCTGATCGTATTTTTGTTAGCCATACGCAGAGCTGTTTTTTGTGCGTGCATAACGCGTCCGTTTTTTGTGATACACGTACCGTTACAACACATTTTAGGGTTTTCGCATGGGCTGAGCATTTTGCGATAGGAAAAAGTGGGCGTTGCCATTTGAAATTTTCAAGTTTCTATACCTATAACTGTAACCGTGATCGTCACTGTGTTGCCGTTCTTAGAATCCCGAGCTCATTCATCTGAATAACTATATCTGAAATCTTATCTCGATAGGTTGAACGGAACGATTGCTAGATGTCCATATATCATTTTTGTAGGCCGTTCCCAGAGCTGTTTTTTGTACGTGCGTAACGCGTCCGTTTTTTGTGATACACGTACCGTTCAAACGCATTTTAGGGTTTTCGCATGCGCTGAGCATTTTGCGATGGGAAAAATGGGTATTGCTATTTGAAAATTTCGAGTTTCTGTACCTATAACCGTAACCGTGAGCATCACTTGGTTGCCGTTCATAGAATCTTAAGCTCATAACTCTGAATAACTGTATCTGAAATCTCATCTCAATCGGTTGAACGGAACAGCCGCTAGAGGTCCATATATCGGCAATGATTCTTTATGACAACCCTGTATATGTGGATATGAATATTTTCGAGTCTGCCTTTCTAAATATTTGTGTATATGTGTGTATGCTTCCCTCCGTGATTACTTTTATATACGTTTAATTCTGTATGTATTACGTGTATGCATGCGTGTATGTGCATGAATGTATGTATGTGTTTACTCAATCCATTCTCTCAGTCAGAGAAAATCTTCAAACCTGTAGAGGAATAACTTTTCGGTTTAATTCGGAGTTTCCATTTAAAGGGTTTCCATAAATCTTCAGTACACCAAAATTTCCCCGAATTCCAGCCAATAGAAAATTGAATTACTCTATCTTTATTCAATAAAAGTTTGTATTCAGGGAGAATCACACTGCACGTTCAGTGCCATGGTAACGAAATAGAAAGTCCAGAAGTTAAAGCGAGAGATATTCCTTTTGCATCAAACGACTTGATTTCAAATCCAAATTTTAGTCGAGAACAGTTAGGATCAGAGGTATTTCGTTCTTAAAAGATCGAAATTTAGTTTTTGTAGCAATGACAGATTGCATGTATAGTCTGAAGAACGTGACAAACAGGTGGTTTAAAAATTTGAATTTTTACAACTTAGCTGACAATTTACAACACTCTCCATATTTTAAAATAATTTTAAGCTTTCATTCCTTCAATATCACAGATTGGTCGAATATGGCTGTTATACGAAGAATCTGTGAAACATAACCGGTTGAGGATAATTCAATCTGTGGCACTTTCAGTGAAACGTAAAAACGATGATGAGAATTCGGCAATACGTTTCTGGAGTGTTAATTCTTCAGCGGGCGCGCCCATGTACAGAGTGCAACAATTTCGTAATTTTGAATGGTTTGTTTTTACATGTAAGGGTTGAATGTTCTAAGTAGTTTAAATTTATAGCTACACCCTGTCTAATGCAGGTCCGATTTTCCGACCTTTGTATTCCTCCCCATTCACTGGTAGTCGTGATTTAACCCTGGTAAACCAACGATTATCGTGGATTACAATACGAGAAAAGCAGGAGTTGATGTACGCGATCAAATGAGCAGCTATTACGCGGTATCCCTCATATCACGAAGATTGAAAAATCTCATTATTTTTTAGGATTTTGGACATAGTAAAAATCCATTAGCAAGTTGCCCTTAGATCCAAAAAACCGGTGAGTTTTAAAATAAGGTTATTGTATCTGCATTCTTTGGCCTTTAATTATAGATAAATCTCAATATTATAAACATTTTATATTTTTTCATAAAACGCAGAATTATTAATTTCAATTTGAATAGAAAGATTATTACAAAAGGAATAATCAAGGTTGAAAGAGACTTTGCACTTTGTGCAACGCGCGCCTGCTGGTGTTCCAAAAATTGACGCACCCGCTGAAGAGTTAAAAATCTTATACAAGACTAGCTGAATACCCGTGCTTCGCTACGGCGTACATTCAAACTAAATTCAACGGTCAATGTATGCATTTAATGCCAAATATATATATATATATATATATATATATATATATATATATATATATGTAAGGCCAAAACGTAAGGCTAAAATATGGGGGGATAAGAAATAAGAAATTAACAATTTAAAACGGTGAAATTACGAGATATCGGGATAAACGCATCAAGAGAAATCGGGGAAATTCTCTTTGGATTTGATTGACATCCGTGGTCACGCCCATGGTTCATCTCCGGTGTATGTGTCACGGAGCTCTTGTGGACATGAGCGATGGCTTTAGATGGTAAAAGACAATAGCATTTTAGCCTCACACACACACACACACACATATATATATATATATATATATAATACAACGATCGATGTATGCAATTGATGTAAAAAAAACAAAATATATATATTTATAAAGATATCGTAACGGATATTTTTATAGAGGAAATAATGTAGAAGAAAATATTCAAATTAAATCTAATAGAACATACTATAGAATATAGAACAGTTAATATAGTACAGTTTGAGGAACATATATCTTACTGTATTTTAATATTTTTTTGGATAATGTCCAATCGTCTGCCGCATTAGCAAGAAAAATATTTTTTGTCTATTCCGTTGTTATGCACATGACGCAAAATTAATTTAAAATATCACAAAAAGAAAAGAAACCACGTGATCAGCATTTAATAAATTAAATTCTAAAAATTAATCCTTAAAAATTCACTAAAAAATCAGAAAATGGAGGTAAAGATTCGAAAAAGATTTCATTTTAAAGGAATTTTTATTTCATTTTAAAGGCTCTTTCTCGTGTTATAAATTTTATATCCCTCATATTTTTATTTTAAATGCAAACTTAAAAAAAAGTTACAAAAACAGTTTAAAAATTTAATTTAAAAAAATTTAGAAACAATTTTTCAAAAATCTTTCTTAGTGCACCCCTCCACTATAAGAAGAATCGCCATGCAAAATTTCAGCCCTTTAGGTCAGCGGTTTGGTCTATGCGTTGTATGTCAGTCAGTCAGTCAGTCAGCCACAGAACTGTTATATATATATATATATATATATATATATATATATATATATATATATATACTAGCTGAATACCCGTGCTTCGCTACGGGGTACATTTTAGGATAATTACAATGAAAAAGTTGTGAAACTGCTTTTTAGAGGATTTTCTTATAAACAATATATTTTGTTTCTTCATTGGGCGGAAGTAATATTACCAGGCTCGTGTGCGAACTTACGCGTGAGCAAGCTACGTAAAACTGACCGTGCGAGAAACAATTTTCTCGTAAATGTACGCCAGCATATATAGAGTTTCTATGCTCACTTCTACCCAGACTTGGGTGTATATAATTTGAAGTGGCACTCTATTTGAATTTTATACAAACGCAGTTTATACATGAAACAATGTTTATTGAATTCGTTGCACATATAATTGGCTTTTACAGCAATAAGCATACGTACACTTGTACGGAATATAAATACAGCTTTCAAGAACAATATATTTTCTATACTCACGAACAGTAAGTCAAACCAGCAGTACTGCCATGTAAACTTCTGGCCCGCTAAGCACTAGCGCAGGATAACACCTTTTCAACCTTAACAACCTCCCCTTCTTTATTAATGACGCTGCGTGGTATTTATACTAAGCGCGTATGCCGAAATTAGCATATCTAAAGCAGCTTCTTTAATTCACTCAAAAGTTCGATTCTTGTGAATCGAATCTTGTGTATACCTTACACATATTTTAATGTTTCGCCCTGGGACTTATTTATCGTCATGGCGAAGCATATTTTGAGAGGAAATTACAGTTTTATATATAGATTTGATTTAATATCCATAAAACATACTAATTTGAACAAAAGTTTTAAAAATTTCCATCTCAATTTGTCTAGTGGTTAAATTTTATCTTTTACTGTATTTTAATATTTTCTTTGTCAATTAATTTCGTTGTTATGCACGTGACGCAAAATTAATTTAAAGTATCACAAAAAGAAAAGAAATCTCGTGATCAGCATTTAATAAATTAAATTCAAAACTTTCCAAACGATTACTGTTTGTTCTGCTAATTTCCAGTAAAAGCTAAAATCATTTGAAAACCACACACCAGTGTTCCACTCACACGCAACACTATAAACCCCTAAAAGAATGCAAGAATAAAACGTATAAAAAAAATAAATCTATTAATTTAAATAATTAAACACACACAAATGTATAAATTACACAAAAGTTTACTTAAATTCTTTAATCTGTCTACATTTCCAGTATAGAAATATTTTCGGGGCATTTACAGAACATGGTAAATTTCACTTTTGAAAACACGCATTAAATGAGCATCATCTCAATGAGAAATTTCTGAAATGAGCATGGCAATGAAGATCGTGTGTTTACAAACAACAGCAGTAACCGAAATGCGTTAAAATATAAATTTTAAGAGTATTATGGTAGTGAGTTGTGTATATAAATAAAAACTTTCCAAGCGATTACTGTTTTGGATGCTAATGTTCTGCTAATTTCCAGTAAAAGCTAAAATCATTTGAAAACCAGACACCAGTGTTCCACTCACACGTCACACTATAAAACTGAATTACAGTACTCTACATTTATATGGGCATTGAAAATTGTGGTTAGTAGAGGACAATACGGGACAATCCACGCATTGTCTATAGACACTTGCTTTCTTTGGCTATTATTTGATCCGTAATATCTGCCTCATATGCCGTATGTTTCTAAACGCCATTCCCGAATGAAGAAATCGTGTAGAGGAGGCTTCTGCAACATGTGGACAGACACAGTTGTTTTGTGACAACTGACTGAAGTGGTGTCATCTTTGGCTATTATTTGATCCGTAATATATGCCTCATATGCCGTATGTTTCTAAACGCCATTCCCATATGAACCACAGCCTAATTCCTTTAAAATGGAACAAAATGAGTAACTCCAGTTAACCATGTAATCCACTACTGCTACAGGCGCATCAAAATGTGAGAATACAGAGTTTAAATCAGCCAAAACTGCAATTATGGTGTACATATGACACCTAACTTCTCCAAAAATCTTTGCCTTTGTGATGAGACTGATAAGTGATTTTTGTTTTTCATGAAACACTCTTGCTAACAAATCATGACCATCCTGTGGCTTTTGTCTAATTATTCTTTGCTGTTGTTGTCTGATTTCTTCCAGTCTCGCTTCTCTTTCCGGGGTAAAGATTCGGAAAATCATTCGGGAAAAGCTGAAAAGTAAACAATACCAAATCAATTTAAAAACTAAATACAGTATAAATAACGTAGAAAAAATAACAGTATGAATAACACAGTATGAATAAAAAAGTACAGGCCAATAGTACAAAAAAATTTTTTAAATCGTAGTAAGCAATGAAAAATATTTTACACACTTCAATAATAGCAAAACAAAACATGATGGTAAAATAGAAAGGAAAGTTAAAACAGACGTAAGAAGTTAAATTCTAAAAATATAAATGAGGTATAAATCAGCTATCGATTCTAATTTATGAATCAGGACATGAAAAAATTACTGCATGTAAAAAAAATCAACCTTACCTCCATTAATTTCAACACTTCTTGACCTGTGGCTTGTCCAATCATGTGAAATATAATTCTTGACAATAATTCTTGTTAACCTAAACTGTTATTTGTGTTTTTTTAATTTAAAAAAGTTATGTTCTCAAAATATGACAATTAAGAAAAAGATATCATCGATAAAAAATAAATCATGCTACTTAAGAAAGTCATACCACAAATTTCTATAAAATTAATGTGCAACTATATTTGGCGTACAAAATAATGCATATTTAATACATTGTTAACATGTTTTAACATCAAAAATTTCCACAATCAAAAGCTAAAATTAGTTTAAAATATTAGCTTTAGGATTTTGTGCAGAATGATAGGTGTTTTAGCTAAATTTCATTAAAAATTACTTCAAATTGATCAATTTATAAAAAAGGTATGCTATTTACAGGTAAGTTTTTGTTTCTTTTTTTGATTTATAAGTGCTATTTTAGCATAAAAGGGCAAAAAAACCTTTACAAAATTATGTTTTCTCAAAGCTAAACACAAACATAATTAACAGTTGTTTTAAAACACCTCTGGTAAACATTGTTAAGTTTCGAAGTATTAGAATGATAATAAAAAATATTCCAGAGTTTCAGACAGAAGCATAAAAAGAAAGAATATGCAAAAAAGTAACTAAATTAAACAAAAATTGACAGAATACAGAAAAAGTGAACACCGGCAAAAGTAAATAAAACGTTTCCTTGTGCGCATGCGCATTTCTTATGAATGATTGATTCCAACGCCTAGAGTACCGCGTTGAAAGAACCACATAAAATTTGTGTTGAAATTTCGTTCTTTAAAATTCAATTAAAAATCGAAATTTTAAGATAGAGGCTTGAAATGAGGTTTATATGAATGAAAAAGCTTTCATCTTCCAGATGATGTAAATATTTTCTTTGTAAGATAAAAACACGAAGAGCATCGACCGTAGAAAAATTCTCCCCCCCCCCCCCCGGCGAGAAATTTCATTCGGTCCAACCCTCCACGAATGGGCGAAATATTCTTGAATCTTCGAGCCTTCCCCCCCGCCCCCTCGCCTATGGGGAAAAAAAGGTTCTTCAAACCGCACTTGAAGATTCAAGCGGGGAATTTGCGTTGACGTATTGTTCTTTAAAATTCAATTAAAAATCGAAATTTTAAGATAGAGACTTGAAATGAGGTTTATATGAATGAGAAAGCTTTCATCTTCCAGATGATGTAAATATTTTTTTTGTAAGATAAAAAGACGAAGAGCATCGACCGTAGAAAAATTCTCCCCCCCCCCGGCGAGAAATTTCATTCGGTCCAACCCTCCACGAATGGGCGAAATATTCTTGAATCTTCGAGCCGTCCCCCCCCCCCTCCCCCTCGCCTATGGGGAAAAAAGGGTTCTTCAAACCGCACTTGAAGATTCAAGCGGGGAATTTGCGTTGACGTATTGTTCTTTAAAATTCAATTAAAAATCGAAATTTTAAGATAGAGACTTGAAATGAGGTTCATATGAATGAGAAAGCTTTCATCTTCCAGATGATGTAAATATTTTCTTTGTAAGATAAAAACACGAAGAGCATCGACCGTAGATGCATAAAAGGGCGAAAAAAAATTAAAAAAGTGGTTTAAATATTTTCATAAAAATATTAGTCTGTTTTAAATTATTTTTAAACAAATGAGGTCTTGTTTGAAGGAGAAGTGTCTGTAGTCTTAGATTGTAAAAAGATCAAAATTCTACGATCATTTTTTGCCGAGATATCGTAATCTGAAGTTAAAAAAACATAAAAAAACGCACAAAACATAAAATAAAAAATTTTCTAGAATAAAATTTAAAATTCGGGCTTCGAGGTGCACCTTCCCATAGTCTGCACTACCCGTGTGCCAAATTTGACGTCTGCACACACACACACACACACACACGCAAACACTCTCTTTTATTAATAAGATATATAGCTGGGCTTCGACCGTCTAGCCGGTCGGTTTAAGGACCCGCTCCCTTCAGCAATCATTGTAAAAGAATGGAAATACTAAAAAACAACGAATAAAGCTATTTAAATTTTGTGAATAAGTATCCCTCGTCCTGCAAACAGTCGCAAGTAGAAGAAAAATTCTCCCCCCCCCCCCCGGCGAGCCGGCATTGCCCGGGATTTTAAGAATGTTTGTTAACTAAAATCCATTTAAAAACTAAACACAGCATGAATTACATAGTGAAAAAAAATGTGTCATCTCAGAGCACTATAGTCAACATTATAGACATCTCAGAATTTAGATAGATGCAGCCTTTCTTCATTGTACCACTAAAAGCTGTAAAGTAAAAATGTCATATTTGGGAATAATTGTTAACCAGAGTCAATTTTAAAACTAAACAGAGTATAAATAACATCGAAAAAAACATATGAAATGTTATACGCATGAATAAAAAGAAAACCCAATACAAAAAAAATATATATTTATAATAAACTTTTCATCATTGGAGCCTTTCATCATTGGAGCAAAAAAACATGAAAAGTAAAACATAAAATATATACATTTATAATAAACCACTAAAATCTGAAACGGAATGAGAAGGAAATTAAAATCGTAGCATTAGGATTTTGCACAGAGTGATAGACGTTTTAGCTAAATTTCATTAGAAATTACTTCAAATTGACCAATTTCTAAAAAAGTATGCTATTTACAGGTAAGTTTTTGTTCCTTTTTTTAATTTTTAAGTGCTATTTTGCCATAAAAGACGATAAAAAACCTTTAAAAAGTTATTTTTAAAAAAATTGACTCCGAACTTAGACAGTCACTTTAATTCCTACTTGAGAATGAGAATAAAAAATGATGAAAGAATAAACTGTACCCCCTCCCCCCATTCAAATAATATTTAAAGTAATAAATTCTGTTTTAACAACTAATTTCTGGAAAATTAGAAAATTAACTAAATGCAAAATAGAAAAGTAAATAAAACGCAATTATATTTCACTGGCCTTCAAAAATATCAATAACAACACAATTTCCTCAGCAAATACAAAATAAACAAAAAGTGAACAATAATTGGTGTATAATAAATAGTGTTATATTTGGGGCGGTTTTTATAAGGAAAGGAATGACGAATCGGGGAAAATTTTCATATTGGAACATGAAATTGCGTGTATTATTTTTGCATTTTAAAATTTTCTCTTAGATTGTCGGTCATTTTGAATATAACTGTCATGTATCATGTGTGAGAAGGAAATTAAAATAGTAGCAATAAGATTTTGTGCAGAGTTATAGGCATTTTAGCTAAATTTCAATAAAAATTACTTCAAATTGACCAATTTATAAAAAAAGTATGCTATTTACAAGAAAGTTTTTGTTCCTTTTTTAAATTAAGTGCTATTTTACAATAAAATACCAAAAAAACCTTTAAATTTTTTTTTAAAAATTTACTCCGAACGTAGAATATTAATTTGAAATTTAGCTAAAACGCCTATCACTCTGTACAAAAATCCTAATGCTAATATTTTAATATCTTTCTCACACATGATACATATGACAGTTATCTTTGCCTGCGGCTTGACCACTTATTATAGTCGCTTCTATAAAGTTCTTCATCAATCTCTTTATACATAATCTTGTCCTATTACACAGTGAAGGTGTATCCAAATTGCTGAGAAGCATAATAGGTGCACCAATCTTTAATTCCAATATATGCGGCGGTACTCCAGATGGCCACAGAGAGTTCAAAAATGAGTGTTTCTCAGAATTATGTTTTTTAGCACATATCTCTACGGTTATCATGATATCTCACATAATAATGTATATAATTTGATAAAATTTTCAGGAAATGTTTTAGATGCTATTGTTGATGAAATGAGGCACAATAATTGGTGTATAATAAATAGTTTTTTATTTGGGGCTGTTTTTATAAGGAAAGGAACGACGAATCGGGGAAAATTTTCATATTGGAAAATAAAATTGCGTGTATTATTTTTGCATTTTAAAATTTTCTCTTAGATTGTAGGTCATTTTGAATATAACTGTCATATGTATCATGTGTGAGAAGGAAATTAAAATAGTAGCAATAACATTTTGTGCAGAGTTATAGGCATTTTAGCTAAATTTCAATAAAAATTACTTCAAATTGACCAATTTCTATAAAAGTATGCTATTTACAGGTAAGTTTTTGTTCCTTTTTTTTAATTTTTAAGTGCTATTTTGCCATAAAAGACGAAAAAACCTTTAAAAAGTTATTTTAAAAAAAATTGACCCCAAACGTAGACAGTCACCTTAATTCCTACTTGAGAATGAGAATAAAAAATGATGAAAGAATAAACTGTAACCCCCCCCCCCCCATTCAAATAATATTTAAAGTAATAAATTCTGTTTTAACAATTAATTTCTGGAGACGGTGAAAAACGTACGAAACGTGAAAACGTAAAGTCGGGGTTAATACATAATCTAAGCATAGTATAGGTAATTTTCACGGACCAGCAGAAAATGACGTATGAAACGGGATAACGTACGAAACGGACAACGAAAAATCGGGGTTCTACTGTATTTCCTATGAAGTATTCAGCTTTAAACATATTTTTTAACAAAAAGGACTAAAATAATACAATAAATATATTTCTATTTTACGGGGCAAAATATCCCGTCAATTTTCATTTCCGTCGCTGTCGACAGATGGCTGCACCATACTGTAGATGACTGATTTGATTTCTCAGCTATGGAGTGCCTTTAGAATTAAAATATCTGTAAAAGTATTAAAGTAACAGAATAACTGTAAGCAGAAAAAATTATCAGTTTTCAAAGCTCTTTCCAAATATGTAACATTTATGTACTTTCATGAAAAAAATGCATCGATTTTGACATTTCAAATATGGCGGTTGCGAGGCTGTTCTATTTTTTTGTCCTCGCACTTCAAAAATTGTTCGTTTTATTAATTAAAAATTCAAGGTAATAAAATTTAAAATTCGGGCTTCGAGGTGCACTTTCCTATAGTTTGCGCTACCCGTGTACCAAATTTCACGGCTATAAGTTTCACAGATTCGCCTGGGGGCCGCCCACACACACACACACGCAAACATTCGCATATATTAATAAGACTACGTATTTTATTCACATAATCACTGATTTCTTAACACTGTATACGGGCTACGGAATATTCCGTGTTTATTTTTACATTTCGTACACCGTCTATATGCGAACAACGGAAAATTCTGAGAAATTCGTGCGTTTTCTGGAAGTCGGGACAATTTTCTTGTGTTTAAAACATAGCTTATTTACGTGTGATATATTCCTTAACAATAGAAAGCGGGATAAGGTCATAATGATCCTTTTAAAAATTTTCACTTTTCATAAATTTTGTTTTATAAGTGTTAGCAAATATTGTGTTGTATGGTACATGTGGTATTGATTATGATTTGTTTTCCACAGTGTTGTATTGTATATATATGGTTTTGTACAGTGTATTATATACTATAAATTGTATTGTATAGTGTATTGTATATATATTGAATCGCATTTATAGTGTATTGTATATAAATTAATTTGCATAATGTTATAATCAATTGTATGGCATTGTACTGTATAATAATATTGTGTATGCAAATCGATGTTAAAAGTAGATTTTACGCTGCTGATATACAAAGTAAATAATCAGGGATTTTGCATATAAGCTTAGGCTGAAGTCGGCTTAAACTTAAACTTAACTTATAAATGTTAGCTTATGACTTTACAGAATTAATTGATTTCTTTAAAATAATGATATATTTTTATTTTACTTTTGATGTCTGTAAAAACTAGGACCTAATTAAACCTAGAACGCCTGGAAGGATCAAAATGACCCATTTTGCATATTATGCGAGAATAGAAAAATAAATTTGTAAGCCTGAATATATCCCGATGATTCCTGAATATATCCATGAGCTGCTAATAATTGCATATAACCTCCACTATTGTTTTCCGATGCTAAATTTATTTTGATACTATTTGATTGTAATACATCAAATATTTGCCAAAATATAGAAAGCCCGTTTTCGGCAAATGTGTAGGGCAAAATGAGCTTATTTGAATGATGGGCAAAACAGATTAATTTTGACGTTTCTTATCGATTTGATCTGAATTTAATTTAATTTGTTTAATTTACATTTGCAAATGTTTGAAAAATAAATATTTACTATAATAAAAGTAGTTGTTAAAAAATTTTTCCTTCTTTTGAATAAGGATCAAAATTCCAGAGATCGTAGTAAGTTTTAATATCCAGGAGTTCTAGTGTTAAGAGCTATTTACTTAAATCATCTTGTTACGTTTTTAAAGTGAATTTCAACTTCTTTTCCTGTGATGATGCCATTAAAGTGAATTTACCAATTATGGAGATTATCAATCAAAAAAGTTTATTCAATCTCGATGACAAATGTCATGAAACTTTAGGTGGTGTCTTGCGTAATTCACGAAATTACCCAAAATTGCTCGTGGTGCTTAGCTTAAAATGTGCAAAACATACCCCACTTATAAGGTGTTAAAGATTCATTGTGAAGGATTTATTGTCACTAAAGTACTAATAGTATTTTCACTCGTTCGAGCGTCCAATGCACTTGTAAGATGTCATTTTTACGGAAAATAGTGCATACATTAATCCTCTTTCTACATAATTAAATTATTAAATTTGTACTTCTTAAGGAATATACGTGACATGAGTAAAATTGCTTAAATATATGAATTTATGTAAAATTATTTTACACAGGAAATTGCATAAAAATGTAGAAATTAGTTTTGTATGACTTCTTTCTTTATATAAAAAATAATTTCTGCTTCTTAAATACGTTATTTCTCCTCATGTGTATAGAAAATAATTTTCTCTGTCGTCAGAATAAAATTTTCTTATAAGCTTGAATGCAAAGTTCTCGATTATTCAATTTACAGATAACAGCACGAAGAAAGAGGTGGCTTTAATACTTCTTCCAAAGATTCATGTTTTGATTCTCAATATATATTTAAATGCTTATCATAATCCTTGGCAAACACGAAGATTCTATTACTTTCCTCTGTTTTTCCCGTATATAAAAATATAATAATAAAATCTTACTTTTCGGAATTATCTAAATAACCTGTCAAGTGAGGTAGAAATAAAAAGAGAAAAATTCTGAAACGTAAAAAAATATTTTCGTGTTTTGAATCAATCGATATAAATTCGAAAATTACATAAAAGGCGATTCCGTAACTCTCGGTATAGAAATAAGATTTGGAAATTTAAGTTAAAATATTAAACTTTGTGCCCTCTTCCTTTTTTTCAGATTCTAATACAGAAAAAAAAATCACAAATGGAAAGCAGAAATTGGAGGCACTTTTTAATTCCTTTCTTTGTAAGATATTTGCTCATTTTTTTTAGGTTCACCACCGTATTTTTTATTTATCTTTTGTTTTTGTAATGTGTTTGCTTAACCTATACCTTACGGGGCCTATTTTTCCGATACCCTTCGTAGAACGGGAAATTTCATAACCCTTTTGTAAGAACGGCCGTTAAGGGGTTTATATATATATATATATATATATATATATATATATATATATGTATATATATATATATATATATATATATATATATATATATATATATATATATATATATATATATATATATATATATATATATATATATATATATATATATATATATATATTACAAAGTGATTTTTTCAAACTGATATTACTCAGAGTCATCTATAGTGCGATTCATTGGACGGAATTCCACCAAAATTGATAGAGGGACTAAAGTCAACATGAGAAAGACTTTCCGTAGAAAAAAAAGTTCCAAAAGTCTCCGATAGGGGAAGATATGGCGCTTTTGTTGTTGACGCACCCGAATTTGCATAAAAAGAAAGTAAAACATCAAAATGCAAATTCACGACTATGTAGTCGACAGCAGCTCGAGTATTTCGGGCTATAAAGGTAAGGGATGGATATCGAAAAAGTTGTAAGCAGACAAATTAATGACGAAGAAATTTAACTGCAACACCACTTTATGCCGCAAATTCACTTCTCCCTCCTTCAAAGTGACCACAGTCCTTGTGGACGACACATTGCATCCAAAACACTACGTTCTCAACGGCCAAGCGTAACATGTCACCAGGAATGTTCATCAAAGTCCGGGATATGTTGTCCTTTAGGACCGCCAAATTCGAGACTCCACCAAGATAAACCTTAAATTTTAAATAATCCCACTGAAAAATGTCACATGGGTTAGATCCGGGGAACGAGTCGTTTTTTCCCACGTGGAAAAAAGCGACTGATGAGACACATGCTGTATGGCACTCCAAGCCCACTGTCAAAAATGCGGAGATGGGCACCGCCGGCCTTGATCCACACCGGACTGTTGCGCCATGAGATTAGTTTAGTTATATATATATATATATATATATATATATATATATATATATATATATATATATATATATATATATATATATATATATATATGTGTATGTATATATATATATATATATATATATATATATATGTATATATATATATATATATGTATGTATATATATATATATATATATATATATATATATATATGTATATATATATATATATATATATATATATATATATATGTGTATGTATATATATATATATATATATATATATATATATGTATATATATATATATATATGTATGTATATATATATATATATATATATATATATATATGTATATATATATATATATGTATATATATATATATATATATATATATATATATATATATGTATATATATATATATATATATATATATATGTGTATGTATATATATATATATATATATATATATATATGTATATATATATATATATATGTATGTATATATATATATATATATATATATATGTGTATATATATATATATATATATATATATATATATATATATATATATATATATATATATATATATATATATATATATATATATTATATATATATATATATGTATATATATATATATATATATATATATATATATATATATATATATATATATATATATATATGTATATATATATATATATATATATATATATATATATATATATATATATATATATATATATATATATATATATATATATATATATATATGTATATATATATATATATGTGTGTATATATATATATATATATATATATATATATATATATATAATATATATATATATATATATATATATATATATATATATATATATATATAATATCGCTAAGGCGGGGTGAAGCTCAACAGGCCTGAAAATCACAGCAGTTCGGATTCGGGGTATAATCGTAGCTGGGTTGACGGGGAAACAGGCAATGGACAGTCTCACCTAAGTTTGACACTCGAAAGGAATGAAGAGGCAAGAAAACATGATCCTGCAGTTAGCTGGTTATAAAGTGTTTTTATTTTCTACTGATATCAAGCCCATGGCACAGGCTGTAATTATATCAGAATTTCACATTTCGACGGACATCGCGGCCAGCGGGGAACAAACCCCGGCAGCGCAACGCTGCAACGATATGGACAGCTAAAAACTACATCTTGACGATTTGGGCGAATACACAAGAATGCGTAGAGGGAAGCCGAGGATCGCTGATTCTTGCAAAGATGCACAGCCGCGCTGAACTTTAATTAGTTAGAAATAGCACGTGACTTTAACGCGTCATATGGGGTGATCATTTTCGAATGTTCCACGAGGTTCGACTTATATAGTTCGATGTGTCTTGCGCGTGGCTTGCTTAAGGGGAAAACTAAAAGATTAATTTGGTATTTAGGTTAAATTGAGGGATAATGTTCTGTTGCGATAAGTTAATGACGGAAAAGGTTTGAAATTTGTTTCATATATATATATATATATATATATACACTGCTGGCCACCCAAATTGCAACACCAAGAAAGACAAGAGATATCAAAACAAAATTTATTTTGTAGATAACATGTTGACCAAGTATCAAATGATTAAATTTATAGACTTCTGTGAAGTGTGGTTCCTGCCAAAATCAGTAGCCAGAGTAGCCGCCATTGTTGGAGATCACCGCTGCCACACGCCTCGGCATTGATTCAAAGAGACTTTGGATGAGTTCTTGGGGTACAGCAGACCAAGCAGCTTCCACACGTTGCCAAAGTTGATCTGCTGTGGCAGCTGGGGAAGGAATCTGGGTCAATCGTAGAGCAACCATGGACCACATGTTTTCTATCGGCGAAAGATCCGGAGAGCGAGCCGGCCAGGGAAGCAATTCAATCTGGCGATTGACGAAGAACCGTTGGACAATGCGTGCCACGTGTGGTCGCGCATTATCCTGTTGAAATATGGTTGTGGGCAAGCCCTGAAGGTAAGGAAGGACAACTGGCTCCAACACCTCGGAGATGTAGCGCTGGCTGTTTAAAGTACCGGCAATGCGTACTAGAGGTGTGCGAGAGTGATATCCAATACCGCCCCATACCATAATACCCGGTACAGGACCAGTGTGGCGGTGCATAACGCAGCTGTTTTGCATCCTCTCTTCACGGTGTCTCCAGACTCTAATGCGACCATCGTGATGTTGCAGACAGAAGCGTGACTCGTCAGTAAAGACAATTTCATTCCATTCTGCCGTCCACATCCTTCTGTCATCGCACCATTGGCGGCGGAGACGTTTGTGGTTCTGCGTCAAGGGTAGACAAAGCAATGGACGTCTTGCGGACAGACCACTCTGCTGTAAACGGCGTCGAATGGTACGCGCAGACACTGGATGATGTGTTACAGACTGCATGTGCTGTGCTATGGTTCCTGATGTGACTGAGCGATCCGTCACTGCCATGCGCACAATTTGCCTGTCATCACGTGAAGTGGTGCGCTGAGGTGGATGCGATCGAACACGCCGGTCCGTCGTACCCTCCTGCATCCAACGATCACATATCTGCATTACAGTTGTTTAGTTTCGTCCAACACGACTACCGATTTCCCTGAAAGATAATCCACAATCTCGGTAGGCCACTATCCTTCCTCTGTCAAACTCGGATACTTGATCAAAAGATGATCGCTGTTTTCGACGAGGCATAATTGATCGTTTTTTTGAAAAAAACCACAAGAAAAACACAATTACCGAACTTGAAATCGTCGAAATCTCCAAGCCTTAAATAGCGCTTTGAAGTGGCGCCACAGGCGCGCGTGATGTGCGTCTGCCCTGAAATTCTAATCATTTGCATATCTCACCTCCGCTAATGCATGTTGTAAATTTCATGTTATTTGCATGTTTCCTTCAGGGTGTTGCATTTACAGTGGCCAGCAGTGTATATATATATATATATATATATATATATATATATATATATATATATATATATATTCATTCTAGGGCCCGTATTCTTGGGATACATACTATCCCACCCCGTAAGGAAAAGATTAAACTATTTTTTCGGAAATGATTAACGATTTTGTATTTATGTTTGTATATTTGAAGAGTGTAAATATGTTATATTACCCTATTCACCATTATTTAACTATTCAGCATTTATTCAAATCTGACGAAAACTTCAAATGTTACGTGACTTTTAGCGGCGTGTTGCGTATTTGATGTTATCGCCAAAAATAACCCGAGGTACTTAGGTTAACATGCACAAATTACACCTCGCTTATGAGGTGTTAAATATTGATTATCAATGAAGCACAGGTAGAATTTTTATTCGAGTGGGTATCTAATATTCTTATAAGATGATATTTTGAACCTTTGGGGGACAAGATTACATATGTTACTTATTTTAAAAGACAAGTAATCTTACTAAACTTGTACTTCTTATTGTATATACCTAAAAAAATAAAATTACTTGAATATATGAATAACATAAAACTACCTTGCATAAAAATGGCAGAAGTTACATTTGTAGGATTTCTGTCTTGCTATACATAGGTTAACATGTACAAAACATACCCCGCTTATAATGTGTTAAAGATTGATTATCAGTGGAGCACTCATAGGATTTTTACTCGAGTGGATGTCTAATATTCTTATAAAATGTTATTTTAAAACTTGGGAAAAGATTACATGTGTTACTTATTTTAAATGACAACTAATCTTACTAAATTTGCACTTCTTATTGGATATACATAACGAATAAAATTACTTAAAATATATGAGTAACATAAAATTATTTTACTTATGAAGTTGAATAAAAATTGCAGAAAAGTTACATTTAAATATTTCTGTCTTTATATTAAAACCTCTGCTTCTCAAATACGTTTTTCTTTGTCCTCGTATATATATTTCGTCCTCGTGTAGACAACAAATCTTACAAATTTGTAATTCTTGTTGGATATACATAACGAATAAAATTACGTAAATATATGAATAACATAAAATTATTTTATTTATGATATTGCATAAAAGTGGCAAAAGTTACATTTAAATGATTTCTGTATTTATATAAAAAATCTTTGCTTCTCAAATACGTTTTTTTTGTCCTCGTATATATATTTCGTCCTCGTGTAGACAACTAATCTTACTAAATTTATACTTCTTATTGGATATACATAACGAATTAAATTACTTAAATATATGAATAACATAAATTGTTTTACTTATGAAATTGCATAAAAATGGCAGAAGTTACATTTAAAGGATATCTATCTGTCTTTATATAAAAAATCTCTTCTTCTCAAATACTTTTTTTTGTCCTCGTATATATATTTCGTCCTAGTGTAGACAACTGATCTTACTAAATTTGTACTTCTTATTGGATATACATAGCGAATAAAATTACGTAAATATAAGACTAACATAAAATTAATTTATTTATGAAATTGCATAAATGGGCACAAGTTACATTAAAAGGATTTATGCATTTATATAAAAAATCTTTGCTTCTCTAATACGTTTTTTTTTGTCCTCGTGTAGACAACTAATCTTACTAAATTTGTACTTCTTATTGGATATATATAACGAATAAAATTACGTAAATATATCAATAACATAAAATTATTTTATTTATGAAATTGCATAAAAATTGCAGAAGTTTCATTTAAAGGATTTCTGCATTTATATAAAAATCTCTGCTTCTCAAATACGTTTTTTTGTCCTCGTGTATATATAAAAACAATTTTCTCTATCGTCAGAATAAAATCTCTTTAAAATTCTGAATGCGAAAATCTCGATTATTCAAGTCTCAGAAAAGTGCACAAAGAAAAAAGATGGCTTTAATACTCCTTTCAGAGATTCATGTTTTGATTCTCAATATACATTTAAATGGTTATCATAATTCTCGCCAAACTCGAAGATTCAATTACTTCCACCGTTTTTTCTTTCGTACAAAAAATCTTTAAAAAAGAATAATAAAATCTTACTTTTCGGAATTATCTAAATAATCTGTCAAGTGGAAGTAGAAATGAAAAGAGAAAAATTCTGAAACGTAAGAAATATATTCATGTTTTAAATCAATCGATCTAAATTCGAAAATTACGTAAAAAAAGATTCCGTAGCTCCCTCAATTGGAAAGAAAGTAAGATTTGGAAATTTAAGTTAAAATATTAAAGTTTGTGCCCTCTTCCTTTTTTTCCGATTCTAATACAGAAAAAAAATCATAAATGGAAGGCAGAAATGAGAAGCACTTTTTAATTCCTTTCTTTGTAAAATATTTGCTTAACTATTTTTTATGGTGTGGGAAGAACTGTTTTTTGTTCCCGTGTTTGTAAAATGTTTGCTTAAATACATTTATTTTTTTGCAATGTGGTTAACAAATACATTCTTTATTTAAATTTATATATTTGGTGGGTATGAACATATTAAATTACCCTATTCTCCATTATTTAAATATTTGAAAACGTCTCAATTTTTCTTTGATTACCAAATTAATTTGATTACCAAAAATAAATATTGAGCACGAGTAAAGTAATAATTACCCATCTTTTGGATTGTCTTGAAGACTAATCTTGATAATCTTGAATGCTTAAAATATGGCTAGACAATATTCTCGAAATTCAATTGTTGGAAAATTGTCTGCAATCCTACATGCCTGAAAGTGTTTTCAAATTATATTCAACAGGCAATAATCTCTAATTCCGTTTCATTTATCAAAAGTATCTAATTTACTTCATGAAACAATAATTTCTAGTTCTTATTGTTGAACATTAACGTCTAATTTAATTTCTCAAGTTAATAATTTGTTAGACAATAGCGTCTAGTTTTATCTATATATAAAAAACAGTTCCGAGATTGACTGACTGACAGACAACGCACAGACCAAACCGCTGGACCAGAAGGGCTGAAATTTTACATGCCGATTCTTCTTACAGTGTAGGGGTGCACTAAGAAAGATTTTTGAAAAATTCCTCTTACATTTTTGAAATTAAATTTTTAAGCTGTTTTTGTAACAGGCTTTAAAGTTTGCACTGAAAGTAATAATCTGGTTGTTATAAAATTTATATCGCGAGAAACATCGTAAAACTTCCTTTAAATTGACATCTTTTTCAAATCTTTACCTCCATTTTCTGAATTTTGGTAAATTTTTAAATATTAATATTTAGAATTTAATTTATTAAATGCTGATCACGTGGTTTCTTTTCTTTTTGTGATACTTCAAATCCATTTTTTGCCACGTGCATATAAACGAAATAAATTGACAAAAAATATTAAAATACGGTAAAAGATAAAACTTAATCACTAGACTAATTGGGATGGAAGTTTTGTTAAGAATTTAATTCAAATTAGTATGTTTTATGGATATTAAACACACAAATTAATTTCATACATTGACCATTGAATTTAATTTGAACATTTTTTCTATATTATTTTGTCTATAAAAATATCCGTTCGATTTTCTTATAAATAAATATATATATATATATATATATATATATATACACTGAAGTGCCACTGAATTAGGAATACCTACCTAATAACGAGTTGGGCCTCCTCTGGCCTTGATAACGGCTGCCACACGACGAGGCATAGATTCAACAAGTTTCTGGAAACGTTCCACGGGAATGGCTTGCCAAATATTGGCTAAAGCTGTCCAGTAGCTACCAGCCAGTAGCCAACCGGGACTTGTGAGAGGTACAGTTGTCTTGCTGGAAAACTCCATTACCGTGCGGATAACATAACAGCATAAACGGATGGAGGTGATCACCCAGCAACTCTACGTACCGAATTGCATTGAGGGAGGTTGGTACACGCACCAAAGATCCCAAACTGTGCCACGAAAAAACACCCCAGACCATGATTGAGCCACCATGCCCTTGTACAGTTCCAGCCAGGCATGCAGGATCCATGACTTCATGAGCCTGACGCCATATTCTCAGCCTCTCTTTGGCGTTAAGTAGTCGGAATCGAGACTCATCACTCCATGCTACTCGTTTCCAGTCCTCTACACTCCAGTCTCTGTGCTCTCTTGCCCAGGCTAGACGTGCAGCCCGATGGCGAGTATAGAGCATTGGTACTCTCGTAGGTCGACGGCTCCCGAAACCCATACGGTGAAGCGAGCGTTGCACAGTCCGTTTACTGACTGTACGACTGGCACCGTCATTAAACTGGGTGGTAATTTGAGCTAATGTTTGGCTTCGCTGGCTACGTACAATACGCCTGAGCCGTGTCTCACCACGCACTGTCAAGGTTAATTGTCCTTTGCAGTTTTTAGATTGCTAGTTTTTTTTCCACCATCCATGTATTCTTGGTATACTCTTGACACTGTCGACCTTGTAAATCCTAGGTGTCTGACGATTTCGGAAATTGAATGGCCCATGCGTCGCGCACCTACGATTTGTCCGCGATCGAAGGCGTCTAAATCAGGCAGTTTACCCATAGTGTCGATTCCAACAACTAATTCAGAACAACCACAGTACGCGCTATATATGCAGTTACCACAGCGCCCTCACTTGCGCATACATGATGCGCAGCGCTACACAATTTGTATAGGCTTTTCCATCCCTAATTCAGTGGCACTTCAGTGTATATATATATATATATATATATATCTGAATTAATTGCATACATTGTCCGTTGCATTTATTATAAATATTTTTTGATGCATTAATTGCATACATTGACCGTTATATTTAATTTAAATGTACTCCATAGCGAAGCACGTGTATTCAGCTAGTTTTTCATAAGAAAGTAACCGTTAGTTTAGTTTGTTAAGAAATTATCTCTAGACAAATATTTTTATATGATAATCGCTACTTACTGTGTGCGACAGACTATTTTTCTAGTCTATTCGGCAGCCAGTAATTTCTAATTCTATTCTTAAGAAAGTGTTCTATATTTCTGTATGTAAGACACTGTAACCTAATTTTATTTGTAAGATGATATTCTCAATTTTTTTGTATATGATAACATCCGCTAATTTGGTGAAATTATCAGAGTCTAGTTGTCTTCCTAGTGAAAAAAAAATAACTAAGGAATACTTATATAATTGTATGGAAATATAATAAAGATACTGAAAAAAAACCATTCATATATGCACGAAAGATCTACAAGTTAAAAAAATCAGCCTTTTTTTGCTCGATTTTCTGAGTAATGAAGTAACCAAGTCTGTTACTATGGGCGCTCTATTTGCGTTACGTTAAATAGCATCTCATGAAAGCAAAATCATTGTAAGAAATGATCATAGCCAAAATGAAAATTAGAAATGAAACATAAAAAGGTATGATGAAAAAAGAAAGTTTTAAAAGCCCAGTTCAATTTTTTTTCACGAAACATATAAAGGTCCTACATTTTTGAGATGCAAGAAAGAAAGTGCTATTGAAAATTTCAAAATGTGCCTTTGACTTAACCTTTTCCTTACGGGGTTGGATAGCATGTATCCCAAGAATACGTTCCCAAGAATGACTATATATATATATATATATATATATATATATATATATATATATATATATATATATATATATATATATATATATATATATATATATATATATATATATATATATATGTATACATATATACATATATATACAGTGGAATCTCGATCGATCGTTTTCGGATCCATCGTTTTTCCGTATGTGTCGTTCATTTCATCCAGTCCCAATGATCATATTGCTTTGTTATGTTTCCGCATCTATCGTTTTCCCGCATTTTTCGTTCATTTCAATCGGTCCCTTGAACAACGATAAATCGAGATTCCACTGTATATACATATATACATATGTATATACATATATACATATATATATATATATATATACATATTTACATATATATATATATATATATGTGTGTGTGTGTGTGTGTGTGTATATATAAAGCCCTTAATGGATGTTCTTACAAAGGGGATATGAAATTTCCTGTTCTACAAAGGTAATCAGAAAAATGGGTCCCGTAAGCTAAAGGTTAAAATAAGACTGAAACAGATCATGAACCACTGTCAACGGAAATCTTCGCATCACGATGCAAGTAATTCTTACGATAATTTAAGCTAGCAGAGGGTTCTTTTTCGCTTTAATTGGGCCTTATAAAGTACACTAATCTATATATATAACACAGTTCCGTAACTGACTGACTGACTTACAGATAACGCACAGACCAAACCGCTGGACCTAAAGGGCTGCAATTTTGCATGGCGATTTTTCTGATAGTGTAATCGGTGCACTAAGAAAGATTTTTGAAAAATTCCTCTTAGATATTTTGTAATTAAATTTTTAAGCTTTTTTGTAACTTTTTTTTAAAGTTTACATTCAAAATAATAATTTGAGGGTTATAAAATTTATGGCATGATAAAGATCATAAAATTTCTTTTAATATGAAACTTTTTTTCGAATCTTTACCTCAATTTTTAGAATTTAATGTATTAAATGCTGATCACGTGGTTTCTTTTCTTTTTGTGATACTTAAAATTCATTTTGCGTCACGTGCATAAAGACGAAATAAATTGACAAAAAAAAATATTGAAATACAGTAAAAGATAAAATTTAACCACTAGACTATTTGAGATGGAAGTATTTTAAGAATTTAATTCAAATTAGTACGTTTTATGGATATTAAACATAGAAATTAATTGCATACATTGACCGTAGTATTTCATTTAAATATTTTCTTCTCTAATATTTTGTCTATAAAAATATTCGTTACGATTTTTTTATAAATATATATATTTTTTTGGCATTAATTGCATACATTGACCGTTGTATTTAATTTGAATGTACTCCGTAGAGAAGCACGCTTATTCAGCTAGTGCATAAATAAATGGTTTATAATGAAAATTATTTGATACAGATTACAAAAAGACTATGGGGGTTTGTCAGCCGTAATTACACGTCTCCTAGAGCCTTTATTCATCGAGGGAGTCAGTCTACCAATGCTTTGGATTCAGTAAACGAAAATTTTAAAACCATTCTAATGCTTGACAATTTTTTTTATTAATTTTTGAAAATGAGCGGTCACAGCATTTTATTGAAAGATAGCTCTTCTTTTAATGCTAGTACCAGGCACAGCAAGTAATAAAAGAGTCGAAATTTTCCCACACCTAAGACACTCTATGCCTAAAAGTATTAAGTGGATAGACTTTTCACGAAGGCACCAAGGCGTATGCTGTTGAATTATTCAGAAGAATTATATCTTTGGTTTCTTGTGTGCTCTGCATTATCTCTGTCATCTATTTGTAATACCACCCAGGGATGGATCTTATTCCAGAGAAGCTCACATATCTGAGATTAACAGCATTGAATTTTCATTAGTTCCGAAATCAAAGTTGCACAGATAATTCATTTGGTTTCTCAAACTGCGAGATATTAACGAGAAAACATGTTCATTCACACTAATTTGTGTTTTCTTAATTTTTAAAACACTGTTTACAATATCAGTGCTATGTTTTAACATTATTAAATTATTGTAACCGTATTATTTATTGTCATGTATTTTATTATTAAATTATTGTAACTATAAAAACTACTTAGTTTCTAAAATTCTGAAATTTCATTAACTGTGGGACATATATTATAAAACATTTTTTTTTCAGTATTTCTTCGCGACAGTACAAGTATTAGATTCTAATGAAAATTCCTTTATTTTTCTAAGTGTTTTAAATTTTGTTACAAATTTTAATTATAAGTGGAGTTTTTTTTTATTTCTTAACAGCCGTGTAAGAATTGCGGTAAAAATTTTAATTTTTAAAATTTTTCTCAAACTGAAGTTTTTCATCAGTTTTGTGTACACGAACATTATGTTATGAAGTGCCGTGCTTCATATACTTTATCAAAAATTTTCAGACCAATTTCAGAATTTTTTTAAGGAAATAAGTTGTTTCAATAAAAGTAGATTAATTAGCTCCTTGTTTTCCTCAAAAAAAAGTGTCATGCGTAAAATGCCTTATAAAAAGTTTTTAGCATTTATAAAATATGTAGCACTGCATTTTTAAGTACATTGTTGGTGTTTGCATAAAATCCCGAGATTATTTCTAGGTGATAAATTTTTAAAATTGTCTTTTATTCTTACTGATATTATTTTACTATATATATAAATTTAAAATTCTTACGGCATTATATCCTTTTAATGAACATTTTCTTTAAAAGCTTTTTTTACTACATTTTAAATATTTAAAAAATAGTTTTTCCCGCATATTGCAATTTTTAATAGTATCTATTTATACACTTTAATAATTTAGAAATTATTTTAACATACATTATTTAAATGTATGTTAAAATCATTATATATATATATATATATAAATATATATATATATATATATATATATATATATATATATATATATATAAAATATATATATATATATATATATATAAATATATATATATATATATATATATATATATATATATATATATATAAATATATATATATATATATATATATATAAAATATATATATAAATATATATATATATATATAAAATATATATATATATATATATATATATATATATATATATATATATATATATATATATATAAAATAAATGAAATTTTTTGAAAAAATTATTGCTATTTCTGCGACTATCAGAAATTTACAACAATCAAGTTTTGAAGTATGCAATTCGCACGTCATAATCAAAAGCAAAAAAAATTTCCTGCATGAGAAACCTGTTGGAAATACATTCTCCTTGAAGAAGTAACTTTAGTAAAAAATAATGTTCTCCAACGTAACGAGCAGCCACGGACCTACTCTTCATACTCATTATAGATTCCTGAGCAAGCCTCAGGAATCTATAATGACTGGCAACATTAGCAACTGAGTGGGCAACTGAGTTAGCAACATTAATTCCCTATTTTGACTATAAAAGTGTGTGTGTTGGTCAGTCGTGACACTAGCTTGGTGAGGTGGTATATATTTAGATGTATTGATATATTTTACGTTTATATTTATTTAGTTTTTTAGCGTTATAATTAGTTTTCTTATTTAATGATAATCTCTGGTTTAATTTATTTGATTCACTTCAATTGATCTATCAGGTTTTGGTGTTGTAGCCGACCACCGGGAGTGTTATCCGGATTTAAACCATGTTTAACCGGCGTTGGGGGGTTACAACTTCCCGCAGTCATCATCTATAACGCCTCCATTTCCATTCTGTTTTAGTACTATTCTGTTTGCCTTATTGATATTTGCGTTTATAGTATTATATGGTCGCATCAGTCCCGACTGTTTGTTAATTTTGAACTATCTAATCTATACTAATATATAAAGACAGAGAGCGGATTTTGTATGTGGAGGGTAATCTCTGGAACCACTGCACCTATTTGAAAAATTATTTCATTATTTCAAAGGTATATTATTCCAGATGGACATAGGCTATATATTATGTATATCTGATCAGTACAAAGAAAGTTAGGGGCCTAAATGTTGAGCTGATGCTTCACCTTTACAACCTTCCTTTGTCAACCATAGTCAAGTAACCATAGCAACACATCAAACGATATTTTCATTTATTTTCAGTAAAACATTTAACATTTGAATTTTCTTTGTCAACCATAGTCAAGTAACCATAGCAACACATCAAACTACATTTTCATTTATTATCAGTAAAACATTTAATATTTTAAATATTCAAGTGGAGGAGGTATTGATAAAAAAAAGGAATTTTTAAATCGGCAACGTTTAAGGGTTTATTGAAGAAAATTTCATTTGGAACTACACTTTTTATTACAGGCGGCTAGAATCTGCCCTTCGACAATACGCACTCGGACTGTGAGTGGTCGATGGGCGGAGCCGCTCATTTGACGTTGTTTTCGTCCCTTTAACTGTGGTATCGCTAAGTAATTTAAATATGAGTAATTTGTGACTACGGTTATTCAAACATGATTTCTAAGACGAACTATATGATGAATATATTATATTTATTAATTTAAATTGAACAGATAATGGAGGTGAATGCAAGTTTATAAGGTTTTTTTTTTAACTTCTGCATTCAAGCAAATTTATGATTTCAATTGTGAACTTCTGATACGTGAACAATAATTTCTGGTTTACAGCTTGAATGTTCGCGAAATATTAACAATAAGCTTCTTTAAAATTTACCTCCTTTGTCAGAACATTCTTCCAAAATGATATTTTTCTTTAACTAAATGTAAAACTTGAAGTTATAAAGTACTTATAGATATTAAAAATAAGTTAATTAAAACAGGTAAATGTTAAAATTAAAACTTATAAGAGCTAGAAATAGAAGTATTTAATAAATTAAACAATTTTTTGCTGTCACAGTTATAATAGAAACAAAAAATAAAATTAAAATTTTATTTAATACATGAAATAGTGCATAAATAATACAACATAAAATAAAAAATTAAACCAACATGAAACAAATATTTGTACTATCTGTGCATAAACAGAACTTATGGCTCATCTCCTAGTGTTTAAACTCAAACTTTAATGCTAAGTAAAAGATGCTATTTCTTATGATTTTCATAATAATGGGAAGGATGAGTTATCTGTAGGATAAGTTACAAGTTTAATTGTTTGTTAATAAAATTAGTTGTTATAGAAATAAATAAATTGGGAAACAAAATTTAAAGGCATAATAAATTTGTTGTTATAAGGAAATATATATTTTACATGGAGTTAGTCGCAATGATTTTTAGGCAAAGTTATGTATATATTTATGATGAATGGTTATTTATTTATTTATTCAAGGCAATATAACTGTGATCATTTTGAGTATTTATACTTATAAAAGGTTTATTTAATAAAGAATTTGTGGATATCAGTTGTTCCTCTCTAGATGGCTTGCTTAATCTCTGTTTTTTGTAGAAAAAAACCCTTTTTCGTGGCACTAATTTTTTGTTGGCAGGTTCTTGAGAGTCTTTAGTAAGTAAGTTTTGGGGTATATTAATATTAAGTAAATTTTCCACCATGTTTAGAGAAATTCATAACTTGTTGAGCTACTAAATGGTTTATTGATGTTTCTGAGGGAATTTTTGCATGTATCATATTGATTTTATTTAAAATGCTTTTCTTTCTTTATTCTTTTCAGAATTATGTTTGTGATCAATAATTGTGCTTTTTGTTATTTGTGGGGAGGGTGTTGCATGAAGAGGACCAGAGTGTGATGTATGTTCATTATATTTTTTGTTAAGAGCATGAATATGTTTGCACATGTTATTTAGAATTAAAAAATCATGGCATGTGCATTCATATGCAAAGGCATTCACAACAGATGATTTACAAGTTTCGGTGCAAGTGTGTATTTTTGTGACTGTGTATGTTTTGTTTGGGCTGTTTCGGGTTTAATAATAAATCTGTGGATGGATATTTGGAGGTGATCTTAAATTATCCTTTGGCCCTCTTTGTGACGGTGATATAAACTAGTGTGTTTTTTTGGGTAATTTTTCCTTTATGAAATTTTACAAGTCTTTCAAAGTGTTTATCATTTATGTATGTTTTCGAGCTTTCACATCATTTATCAACACGCTTAAAATTTTTCCCATCTGAATAAATATTTTGATCGTGGTTTGATTGCAATATGCAGTAAGTAGAGAATGCATGCCAGAAATTTATTCCTTTCGATAAATTATCTTTAGTATTCATGTAATTACTTTTTTGAAAATATACTTTATCTGTAATGTAGCAATTTTGTATAGCTCTAAAATGTATTTCAACTTATTCTTTACCACAGTTGTGTTCATATAAAATCAGAATTATGTCTTTATATGACTTATCAAGTGAAATGGTTTTATTGTGAACATCTTCCTTGTATGTATGTTTATGATACAATTGGCAATATTGAGTTATGTTGTATTGTGTTAAATTTTTTAAAATTGAATAAACTGATACATTTATGTCTACTTTCAAATTCATCCACACATATATTTTTGTGTGTTATGATATACAGAAGTGAATTAATTTGAATGAAAGGAATTAAATAACATGATTCATACTACATATGCAATTTGGGGTTTTCTCTCAGATTTCAACAAGTATGAATAAACTTTCTGTTCAGAAGTAAAAATTTGTGTGCTTTTGCATACAAATCCATAGTAATTTGCAATGATTTCCATTTTTTTCACTAATGACTAGAGACAGAAGTAAACTTAAAATACATATTCAAAAATATTTGGAAAAAATTAGTGAAGTCATTCTCAAGATCTTCTGTGCCTACAATATCAAGCAAAAATTGAGTGGACTTGTTTAGTTGTATAACAGACAAAGTGCGAGTTATAGCCATTATTTCATCAACTGTTTCAATGCAAGTTTTTGAAGACTTTCAGATATTATACAAATAAAAAAACTACGTGATTAAACAATTATGTTCATTTGTAAGCTCAAATAATGTTATAACATTTTTGTGGGGCATAATAGCTAGATTTTTCATTCCAAAAAGTTAGATTTCACTGAATAAATTTCATTAGAGATTTTTTCTTTTTAAATTAAACCCAATGTATTCTTAAAGCAATTATAAACAGTATATGAATGATCATAACATTTTAACTTAACTGTCAATAATTATTATAACCTTTCTTCTTATTTGGCATAAAAAAAATTAATAAAATATCAGTTTTAAAACGCTGCAAAATGCAATTTACAATTACCCTATCCATTTGCAATTAAAGTTTTAAATCATTGTTTTTAATACAAAAACACTTCCAAGGAACTGGTAGATAACTTTTCTGTCCATTTCCTTGATTTCAGGGTTGGCCAAAACTGCAAAATCTACATGCACATGTACGATGAGAATGTTTTTTTCTTCACAGGGTTCTAAATTAATTTCAAGTTTGTTTAATCCTTGTGTAAGAAAGGCTGTTACATTTCGAAAACAAAACACCGATCAAAAAGTGAAATTTCATTCCCCTAAAATGAAAGATCACTGTTATTTGTACCCAAAATAAATCCTTGGATTTAAATGTGAGATCTGAAGACTGATATGTTCTCAGATTATACATCTTAAACAAATGTTTCACCTGAGACATTAATAGAAATCAAAGGATTTTTTATTCAGATTTTTTTTCTCGGTATAGGAATACAGTTGCTCATCTCAATGCATCAACTCATAGATATGCAAGTTCCTACATAAAAATATTTATCAAAATTAATCATTCTTACATTCTTAGAATTAAAAGTCTTTTCTTCACTTTGATCTTGATAATTAATTATGAACATCTCTCAAAGGGATTTGAAATACATGTATGTTTAAAAAAGTACGAGTTCAGTGTCTTTGCAAGTGGAGTGCCTAGGTCTTGAAGACTATCTCCTGTAAGCAAGTTATTAATATCAAGGTATGTGTGCTCATTAGTAAAAAATTGAAAGTAGGAAAAGTTAAAATTTAAAAGGTAAAAAGTTGAATGAAAAATAATTGATTGAGAGAATAAAATTAAAAATTTAAGAAGTTTAAAAATTTACAATTTAAAAAATTAAAATTTCCTGGTACAAAAGTTATTAAGATAGGAGAAATGGCCCATAGCAGAAAAAAAATGTTACACTTAAGAAGTACTTAAATAAGAACTGCAAATAACCATAAAAAATGGGCCATTTTCGGGGTCATGTATTTTCGTATTGAGATTATTGTAGAATTTTAAAGGGGAAAGCTAAATATAGCAAGAAGGGAAATTTGGAAAAAAGTGACACAGCCTCCGATCAAACTCACAACATCGGTTATACCAGATCAACAGCAGTGCAACGATTGCACGTGAAATAAATTTAGAAAGATACTATATTTAAACGGACGAAAACTACGTCATAGCCAGAAAAGTGAGCCGCTCCGCCCATCGACTAATCAAAGTCCGAGTGCGCATTGTCGAAGGGCGGATTCTAGCCGCCTGTCTTTATATTGGGCATTTAAGGTAAAAAAGATTTACAATTTATTGGCTATAAAATGGAAATTTATTGGTATAATATTACAGAACTTTATTTAACTTATAAACTTTATGTTTTGAATTTATGCACAATTTTATGCACAATTTGCGTAAATCGAACTTGAATTATTGAATTTTTTTCAAAATCAGTGTGATTCATTGAAACTGTGAAATTTATTGATTATTTCGAATAGGCCTATGTTTGCTCCTTTATAAGTGAAAAAGCATTACTTCAATTCAGCTGAAATTTTGTATAGATATAGTTGATAGTTCAGATTAAAACATAGGTATATTATTTTTTGAAAATCGGGCCCCGGAGATTTTTAATTAATGTTTTAATGATTTTGCACCTAAAAATTGCTTATTTCGACAGCTTCCGCGGTTGTCCTCGCTGACAGCGTGACTATGGGGCCGAATCGTACCAAAATCGGCACGCGGGTGGCTCCGGACACGATTCAGTGCCTGACGTAGTCGGATTTTTTAATTTTTAATTTTTAAAAAGTTATTAAATTTTTTGTGATATTTTTGGTGCTTTTTTCGTGTTTTTTGTGTGCGGACTCTGTAGCGAATAGGTTATGGGGTCGAATCGTATCGAAATGGTGGCCCCCAAACACAATTCAGTGCCTGACGTTACAGTTTACAATAAAAATTTATTTTTCCATCACCATCAACAAATCCCAAGGTCAAACATACAAATATATTGGACTTGACTTATGGGAAGATTGCTTTACTCATGGACAATTATATGTTGGTCTCTCTAGGTCAGGAAATGAGGAGAATCAATTTATTTTAAAACCTCAGAAAAACGGAAAATGTGGTATAACATGAAGTTTCAAAATAAATTATACCTACCTAATATCTACTTAAAATAGATAATTGTTCAACCCGGATAAAGTCGGGACGGGCTGCTAGTATATATATATATATATATATATATATATATATATATATATATATATATATATATATATATATGCATGTATGTATGTGTATGTATGTATATATACAGGGGCCGGGGCGACCTTGTGGTACAACCTCGTCGACCTGGTATTCGGTCCTGAGACTTCTCGGATCGAATCCTGGCGAAGCGCCACTAAAATGTCTCCGTTTGTGCCGTCCCTTCATAGGGCTCAATGCTGGTCAGCCTATATGGCGCCTCCATAATAAAATGGGCAGCAAAACTGCGGGGAATTATAGGTATTCACGACAAGTGTCTTCGCATTGAAAAAAAAAATGTACGTATACACACACACGCACACATATATATATAGTTATATACCGGGTGATCAGAAAGTCAGTATACATTTGAAAAAGTAATAATTCATGGAATAATGTAGGTAGAGAGGTAAAAATTGAGACCTATACTTGGAATGACATGGGGTTTTATTGCTACCACAAAAAAACTTCAAAAATGGCCGACAAATGGCGCTTCATTTAATACGAAAAGCAATAAATCGCATAACAAATTATGACAAAGCAAAGAGGATGTTCTTCAGAACAAATGCTCAACATTTCAACAGTCATTCCTCATCAATAGCTATAGTCGAGGGACAATGTTGTGAACAGCACTGCACAGTATATCTCTATTTATGGTGAGACATTGGCGTTGGATGTTGTCATTTAGCATCCCTATTGATGTCGGGCCATCGTGAACTTCAAAATCATTCTCTTCACAGCTGCAATTATCAGAGGACCTTTATCCGTTCGAATTCCCTTCCTATGGCGATAGGATCGTAAAGCTGCAGTAGCAGATTCCCAATTCTGATAGTACAGCTTCACTAACAGTGCCTTTTCTGGTAACGTCAACATTCTGTGATTGCTGGTGCATCTGATTCCCTCTCTCATTACAGCTCCTTTTATACACGATTCTCAATCAGCGTCACTGACGTTTTGCTGTCCAGCGCCATCTGTTGGCCATTTTTTATACTTTTTTTGTGGTTACAATAAAATCCCGTCATTCCAAGCATGTGTGTAAATTTTTGCCTCTCTACCTACCTACAATATTCCGTGAATTATTACTTTTTCAAATGTATACTGACTTTCAGATCACCCTATATATATGCACTGAAGTGCCAATGGAATTAGGGATACCTACCTAGTAACGAGTTGGGCCTCCTCTGGCGTTGATAACGGCTGCCACACGACGAGGCATAGATTCAACAAGTTTCTGGAAACGGTCCACGGGAATGGCTTGCCAAATATTGGCTAAAGCTGTCCATAATTCGATAAGGTTCTTTGGTGCGGTGTGACGGCCTTTCACGCCTTGTTCCAAAACATCCCAAAGATGCTCAATAGGATTTAAGTCTGGGCTTCTAGGTGGCCAATTCATGACAGAGAAGTCAGAGGAATGCTCATCCAACCAGCCAGTAGCCAACCGGGACTTGTGAGAGGTACAGTTGTCTTGCTGGAAAACTCCATTACCGTGCGAATAACAGAAGAGCATAAACGGATGGAGGTGATCACCCAGCAACTCTACGTACCGAATTGCTTTTTGGGATCTTTGGTACACGCACCAAAGATCCCAAAAAGTGCTACGAAAAAACAACCGAGACCATGATTGAGCCACCATGCCCTTGTACAGTTCCAGACAGGCATGCAGGATCCATGGCTTCATGAGCCTGGCGCCATATTCTCAGCTTCCCATCGGCGTAAAGTAGTCGGAATCGAGACTCATCACTCCATGCTACTCGTTTCCAGTCCTCTACACTCCAGTCTCTGTGCTCTCTTGCCCAGACAAGACGTGCAGCCCGATGGCGAGTATAGAGCAATGGTACTTTCGTAGGTCGACGGCTCCCGAAACTCATACGGTGAAGCGAGCGTTGCACATTTCCGTTTACTGTCTGTACGACTGGCACCGTCATTAAACTGGATGGTAATTTGAGCTAATGTTTGGCTTCGCTGGCTACGTACAATACGCCTGAGCCGTCTCTCACCACGCACTGTCAAGGCTAATTGTCCTTTGCAGTTTGCCCGATCGCTAGTTTTTTTTCCACCATCCATGTATTCTTGGTATACTCTTGACACTATCGACCTTGAAAATCCTAGCTGTCTGACGATTTCGGAAATTGAATGGCCCATGCTTCGCGCACCTACGATTTGTCCGCGATCGATGGCGTCTAAATCAGGCAGTTTACCCATACTGGCAATTCCAACAACAAATTCAGAGCAGCCACAGTACGCGCTATGTATGCAGTTACCACAGCGCCCTCACTTGCGCATACATGATGCGCAGCGCTACACAATTTGCATAGGCTTTGCTATCCCTAATTCAGTGGCACTTCAGTGTATATACTGAGTGAAATGACGGAGGTTGAATACCTAAAATGACATTTTACTAAATTTATTTTGTTTCCTGACAAATTTTCGTCAGTCAAGCCATAAAAGAAAAATTTCTCAGGAAATTCAATGTATTTCCCTCCAAGCTAGCAAAATTTTGCACCTATGTTGAAAAGGACGTTTCATTCTGTTTCGCGAAACTAGTGGGACTGCTTGAAATTTGTCGCTCCTTAAAATTGAAATAATTTCCTCTTTTCGAACTCTACGGTCTTTAGCGTATTCGCCAGCTGTTCCTTGCTGAAGAGTTCATAATGGAGGCGAAACCTTTGTCCATAGCTGCTGCTCTCATCAAAATGCATAATTTTATCAAAAGTTTTTCAAGTTTCCTTTGACATCCTTCGGTCGGTATTGAGATTTCCTGCGCCAGAGATTCTAGACGAAATACAAAACTTGTAAGGGATTGTATGATGGTTTCTTGCATAGCCGAGTCGGTCTAGTTTTCATGACGCTGACTTCAAAGTCCAGAGGCCGTGGGTTCACTCTTTGTAGATGGCCATCTCAGTAGCACTCAATTGTGGAAAGAACATTGACAGACCGTTCAGAAGTACACCGTAAGAAATGTTTAAAAAAATCATTAATGGAAAAATATATTAATTTAAAAAAATTGTAAATAAATATGTACGGTGACCATCTTGCGTCTCTGGGGTGTAACAGCAGCTTCCCGTGCGTTGGATGCAAACAGGAATCTTGGGGAAATATGAGGAATTGTATTAAAAAGATTATATCTCCTTGGGAAGTGGTCTATTTGTTTTGACCTTTGCTTAGCAGTTTAGAGATCGTGGGTTCAAATTCCACCCCTGTCAGGTGGTCGTCTCAGTGGCCCTTGGCAGTGCCAAAAAGGTTATTGGATAGCTGGACAGCAAATGACAGAAAAAAAATCCATGACAATACCATAGTTGGAAATATATCGTAATAGAAAAAAATATATAAAAATCTGTTCGGCTAAACCTCCTGAGGCATTGGTATGAGAGGACATCTTGCATGTTGGATTTAATCCATCGGTAGGAACATGATTCTTTTTCCGCTTAGTGGGAACATCTGCCTGGCAGGCAGATATAGATGGAATTTCTCTTTCCCAGGTATTCCTAACGAGAAATTCAGAGGGTATTTGGGGTATATTACATTACATGGTAGCCACAATCGTAGAACCATTTCTCCTTAACTCTTGACCATCTTCTATTGGACAGAACCAATTATCACAGGTGATATAACGGTTCATTTTGTAGAAGTATTTAGTTAGTCGAACGAGTGATTGGGTTGGGAGTTTCAATTTTTGCTCTGATTAATCTAATTTTTACCTGAACAATAGAAGTCTGGCATCATATATCTCCCTTCTAAATTGAAGACAATATGTTGACTGAAGCGTATGTAGACTCACAGTACCCAAAGTCGAAGGGCGGAGGGGGGGGAGCAGAGTTGAATAGAGAAAACATAGCTGTCTGTCAGGCAGATAGTCTCACCGAAGGGTTAAAAGTAAAATGTGTGGGAATAGTCTGAGGAATAGTTTTCAAAGATTAAATTACCTTTCATCACCGGGATAGTCTAGTGCTAAGGACTCACCGCCTAGAAATCAAAATGTAATGTGTTCGAATTCCAGTCCTAGACGGACGGCATTATGAATACATGAAAATAAGTTTTCCGTAGGTGATCAATAATAGTAATAGTAATAATAATAAATATATAAAGAACAGACTTCGAATTCCTAACTCAAGTTCCATAAGTGTCATTACAGCTCGTTCAAACAAAACGGAAGGCTGGATTAGTATATAGTCTCTGCAAATATTTTAACTTTAAATAGTGCTTTCTCTCCCCAAAAATCAGAAGTAATTTCTGAATTAAAAAAAAAATTAACCCTTTATTTTTGACCGACCGGAAAGTAACACGTATACAAAACAGTTAATTGTGTTGTAACGGGTATTCAAACCCAGAGCAGAGATATGACCCGAAATCTAATCTGTGTAAAGGAGTAGAGAAGGTGGAATTAATATCTCTTATCGCTTTCTTTCAAGGCAGAAAAACATTTCTTCTTTTCCTTCTTATTTTAATAAATAGAGCAGAAGTGATGAATTAGTGGAAATGACAGGAGCAGAATTGAGACGGTGACAGTAACAGATTGATGCTGATTTCTACACAATATCGATACAATGCAGCGAAAGGGAATTAATCGATCAGCGGATTCCGCGATTTTGACGAGAAAATGGGACCATGGGAAAGTGTTCTGGCCCCAATAAGTTTGCCATTTAGCCTTCCTTTGAGTCATTGTTTTCAAAGTTTTTATTTTCCAGTGGGGTGAATTTTGTGCATTTTTGATTACTTTATGAATTTTTTGATAATTCTTACAAACACTTGTTTATTTTTATACTCGTTCATGTCAACTTATTAACTCACACATGAATGAAGGCATTTGATTGCATAAGGTTACACATTCAATACGAAAAACCTTATTCAAGTAATTTATTAATATTTGCTTTCAACATGATGCATCATTCTTTGTAATATATGGATGATAATAGTGTTTGACTACGTATCTTCGGTATTAAAAAAAGTTATTTATTAAAATTGGTTGAAACAGGTAAAGAGCGTACCGGGTAATTTCTAACTGCTGTAATGGATCCATTCTACCAAAAGATTAGACTGTCACTTTTGTCTATATTATGTCTGTAAAATTACTTTTGATCAAACGGCTATAAACTAGTCATCTGTAAAGCCGTTAAGATTAGACTGTCACTTTTGTCTATATTATGCATGTAAAAATACTTTTGATCAAACGGCCATAAACTAGTCATCTTTATAGCCGTTAAGATTAGAGTGTCACTTTTGCCTGTATTATGCATGTAAAAATACTTTTGATCAAACGACTATAAACAGTCATCTTTATGGCTGTTAAGATTAGAGTGACACTTTTGTCTACATTATGCATCTAAAAATGCTTTTGAACAAACGGCTATAAACTAGTCATCTTTATAACCGTTAAGATTAGAGTGTCACTTTATATTATGCATGTAAAAATAATTTTGAACAAACGGCTATAAACTAGTCGTCTTTATAGCCGTTAAAATTAGAGTGTTAGTTTAGTTTACATTATGAATGTAAAAATACTTTTGAACAAACGGCTACAAACCAGTCATCGTTATAGCCATTAAGATTACAGTGTCACTTTTGTCTATATTAAGCATGTAAAAATACTTTTGAACAAACGGCTATAAACTAGTCATCTTTATAGCCGTTAAGATTAGAGTGTTACTTTAGTCTATATTATGTATGTAAAAATAATTTTTATCAAACGGTTATAAACTAGTCATCTACGTGTCTCCCATGACCAAATTCCTTTGTCAGCTGTATTAAAAATATAATATTAAAAGCTTTGCGAATGAATTTTATATTATTGGTTGTTTGGATTATATTTTGCCAATAATTTATAAATAATCATAAAAGTATTTGAGAGTAACAATGTATGTTACTGTTAAAAGTGAGATATATCTTTAAGATACAAAACCAGAATCAATAGAAATAGTAAAAAATATGGTAATAAAGGACTTTTCTAATATTTTTGCAATACTAATATAAAACAAAAACTAGATCTTATTAAAATCTGATCTTATTGCAAGAAATACAATAAATAACGTAACAACAACGGATAAATTGTTAAAAAGGACCAGCAATCGTTACTAGACAGCGTAACATCAGTTAAGATGCTAAAACTATGCTGGTTAATCGGTATTTATAGGTTTGGGAGGTGACGTCATAATAGCTATTACGTGTTTTTACTCGTAGATTGCCAACCATTTTTATAAATGGTGCCAAATTAACAGCCAAATTCAGGAAGCTACAATATCGCCAAAGTAACTTGCTACCCTTAGAAATTTGAAGAGCTCTAAATTAAAGGGAAAACACTATAAATGCACTATTTAGAAGGAAATAACCATCTAACTGACTAATAATAATATTTTTAACGAGCCTCGTACGTCACTTTTCCTGTTTGCTAGTGAAGGCCAAAAGGATATGTTTGATTTTATGGCATGTAGTTTGTTATTCACCTGCAAGTTCCAAATTTCCTGCCACTTGCACCGTATGGTGTATTTGATAGTCTGTTTGATGTCACAGAGTGGTATCGGCTTGCGTAAATTTATAGTAGCATTTTTAGCAGCTGCATCAGCCAACTCGTTACCTCGGATTCCAACATCGCTCGGAACCCAACAGAACCAAACACTACAGCCGTGTCTAGAAAGATGGTGATGAAGTTTTAATACTTCAATGGCGAGAGGGTGAGCGCGTACACCTGATTCCAAAGTCTGTAGAGAACTGAGTGAATCAGTGTACACGATAAACTTTCTTTCCCTCTTAGTGCAGATACACTGTAGTGTTTCCAAGATGGCTTCCAGTTCTGCAATAAACACAGAACAGGATGCATGCAGTCTGCGACTTACTACGTCGTTATTGATGACGCAGGTGCAGACGACGTGATCAGATGATTTTGATACGTCAGTATATACATCGTTGTAGTCCTGGAACACAGCACAATGAGCCACAAAAAGTTGCCGATACACTACGTCGTTGATATTATTCTTGCAGAAATTCTTGAACGGATTTTGATATGAAAAACCGTAATCCTTCCATGGAGGCAGAGAATAATATGGATTTTCCATGACGTATCGTTATGCAGATCGGAATCACGCAAGAAATTTCGCAATCTCACACCAAACGACGGGACACAAGATGGACGGTGTTCATACAAACTATCACTACTGGTGTCAAGTAGCTGAGGATGAGAAGCTGAGGATGTAGTAGAGGATGAGAAGGGTGAGCAAGAATGCGGTAGTAGTACTTGAGCGATAACCGACGCCTGATAAGGTAGAGAGAGGGTTCATGGGAGTCTGCATAAAGGCTTTCGACCGGGGATGTTCGGAAAGCTCTGCGCAAATGCGGAGAGCACTGTGGTGTACGTTATCCAACTTCTGCAACACAGACGTGCGAGCAGAACCATACGCTTCACAGCCATAATCCAATTTACTTCGAATGGAAGCTCTGTAGATCCGTAGCATGGAAGTGCGATCCGCACCCCACGAAGTGTTCGAAAGCATCTTCGGCAGATTTAAACCAACTTCACACTTCTTCCAGATGTTCATGATATGTGGATGGAAGGTCAGTTTTCTGTCAAACAAGACGCCCAAAAATTTCACATCTTCTGCTACGCGTACTTTCACCTGCCCCAGAAATATTTCGGGGTCTGGGTGAGCTCCACGACGTCTGCAGAAATGGACAAGCGCGGTTTTGTCGACGGAGAAGCGATAACCATTTTCCAGATTCCACTGCACCATCCGGTTGACAGCAGTTTGTAGTTGCTGCTCAATGTGCCGCATATCTGACCCTTGGCAAGAAATTTGCAGATCATCAACGTACAGACTGCCTTTAACAGAAGGAGGTAAGACATTCAAAATACCATTTATTTTTATTGCAAACAACGTGACGCTTAAAGCGATGCCCTGAGGGACTCCCTCCTCCTGGGTATAAAAATCCGAGAAGACGGAGCCAACACGGACGTTAAAAATTCTATTGGTTAAAAAGTTTTGTATAAAAATAGGTAGATGACCTCGGAAGTTTAGATTATAAAGGTCGCGTAAGATTCCGTGTCGCCAAGTTCTGTCATACGCCTTTTCAATGTCAAAAAATATAGAAACCAGGTTGTTTCTCCTAGGAAAGGCGTTTCTTATTTGGGTCTTCAAGGCAATGATGTTATCGGTCGACGACCTGCCTCTGCGGAACCCACTTTGGAAAGGGGAAAGGATCTTCCTACTTTCTAACATATGTACGAGACGTGCATTTACATTCGTTCTAGTAGTTTACATAAAGCGCTAGTTAAAGCAATCGGGCGATAGTTCGAGGGGTCAGTTGCATCTTTTCCGGGTGTTGAAAAGGGAATAACAATAGCCTTTTGCCAAGAGACGGGAAAAGTATGTTCTACCCAGATCCTATTGTACAGCTGTAATAAATTACGGAGAGAGGGGCGAGAAAGGTTCTTAAGCAGTGCATAAGTAATGCCATCTGGCCCGGGATATGTATTCTTGGTCGAATTTAGACATCTCATCAGCTCAATCTCCGTACAAGTACAATTATAGGGAAGAGTGGACAGAGTGGAGAAATTGACTCACCTGGCTTCTTCATGACGTTTGTGGCGCAGGAAGGCTTGCGAGTATGAGTCAGCGCTAGAGGCAGAAGAAAATGCGCGACCAAAAGCATTCGAAATATCACTAACGTCTGTAAGCCGGCCATTTTCATTTACGCAAGAAATCGGGTGTGCAGAATAAAGCCCCATACCGCGCTTAGCTCGTGTTCACAAAACCTTGCTGGGAGTAGATGGTGATAAACTAGACACATACTGGACGACTATCTTCCCACGATTGGTACGACTGTCTTCCCACACAGTTCTAGAACCGGTAGGCCAAAAATTTGCCATTCTTTTTTCTGATGCCATCTTTACAAATATAAACTTTTGGAGCAGAGGAATGTCAATGCTCATTCCATGAAGCTAAAGAGCTTATAGCTTCATGACGCATTCATTGACGCGTTTCTGGGGATCGTATCAGTGTAATGTATTGTTCAGTGAAAACCAGTTCCCGGGGTAGTCCGTAGAAAGTCGACTTCCCTATATACTCCCGTGGGAGCCCAGAGTCCTAAGTCGATGTTTTCATAACAGTCGTTGACATGAATATGTAATAAGAAATATTACTAGAATAGGGCACGTGCATTACCCTAGTTAATATAATCTTTTTCCACTTTTTTATATTGATAATAGCAGAATGGCTAGGGCTCTGGCGTTCGATACCAGAGTCCGTGGTCTCGAGTCTCACTGTTGGCATGGTTGTTTGTAGCCGTTCGGAATCAGTTTTAAGCAGTAGGTCCCCGTCTAATTATCCCTTGTGTAGCAAAAAAATGAACGTAGCGCAATCAACCAACCCCTTTTTATATTGTAACAATACGAAATATTAATAACTATGGGTCTCTTTTGCGTTGCATGATATTATTTTCTTACCTGTAACCGAATTTTTTAACATCTTCACAATGATCTAATTATAAATTATTTTTTCGAACTTCATCTTCATTGAGTTGTAAATAAAAATGAAGAGACTTGAAAAAAGTAAATGCTTTCTGCCATTAAAGATTTTCATTACTACACACACGTAATTTAAATTGCTTAAAATGAAACCCATTAAAGGGAAAAAAGGGTATAATTATTAAAACATTCTTTTAAACATTTTCCAGACAATCTCTTTAGGTATTCAATTAAATTTATTTTTTTTTCAATTTTGCGTTTACTATTTGTTTTTTTCCCTTTTAATTATAACATAGTCAAAAAGAAAAAAAATAATTATAAGGGTTTCTCTTTTTATTATCATATCAAACTTATAGTTAATAATGCTTGATAATTTTACTACATAAATTAAGTCTTGTGTTTCCTTAAACATTTATCAAGCTTAGTTCTAAAGTATTTTATCCCTGCTTTTGGGCTTAATTATTACTCTAATACAAAAATATTGGTTTTTATGATCAAATATGCGAGTTTCAAATTTTATAAAAGTAGATAAAAATATCTTTCACAATGAAATTTTTATATACTTGTGATAAACTTTTGATAAGTTTTAGTAAAAAATAATTTAAAATAAATTAATTTTATCTTCCAAAAATTAAATTCTCTGTTGTTAAACTAGAAAGGATTTTCTACTTCGAAAAGCATCTAATTAGAGGCGATATAGGAACTTAGGTAAATTATTTCTTACGTATTTCGTCAATTTTTGCCGTATTATTTCTGGATTTTTGAGTTTTCCCCATTAAAATTATTGAAGAATTTTGTTTAGTATTAATTATTTTACATGAGTGACACCTTTTGATTCCCATTGAGTGATTCAAATTGAGTGAAAATAAATTTTCAGTTTTATATGGGCCAGAGTGTGTGTTATGCATTAAATGGAGACGCCATGTGGTTGAATTTACCGTATTTATTAAAAATTAATACACCTTCCTTCGATACAATGTTATTCAATATGGGATGCACAGCGACTACATCATCTCTGGATACTTAATCTTTGAAAACTGCCATCGGAATTGTTGGCATATATAACCTTATTGGTCTAAAACATTTGTTGGCCGGTTATTGCCTTAAACTTTTTTTAATTTTTTTTATTTCTAATGGCAGAATATAAGACAACTGTAGACAGAAAAACACAATAGAACAAGAACAAGTAACAAAGCTGAACTACAGTAAGTCTATAAATCATTCATCTTGTGCCGAGCTCTCCAGTATTTTTCCCACAAGTGTCCCGAGACCAGTGCAGGGCAGTGAACCAAATGGTTCACATCCATTTCCTCACGAATGTTACACAATTGGCAGAGAGGACTTGAAAGCAGTTTTAATCGGTTTAGATGCTTGGAGAGGCAATCGTTGCCAGTAGAGAAACGGAAAATGGCAACAGATTTGTCTCTTGGCCATAGCGGAATATTAGTGATTTCCTCGATCCATTTCTTGTCTTTATTTGCCTCCTTTATGTTATTACAAAAGTTCACTCTAATAGATTTTTTAACTAAACGTTTGGCGGTATAGAAAGGGATTGGTTTATCTATTATTTGTGCAATTTCTGTTGCCTTTATTTGCCAGAGAATCAGCTGCCTCATTTCCCAGGAGTCCGCAGTGCGCTGGCACCCATTGCAACGCAACCTCTCTATGGTTTTCAATTATATTATTAAGAGCCAGACGAATATTTAAAATATCGGCTGACGCCGGTGCCTCAGATGAAGCAATGGTCAGGAGGGCAGCCCTGGAATCTGATAATATAACAGCCCTTCAAAAATTTTCACTTTGACACTGGAGTTTTCAAGACCAAGAATGGCACAGGGCCGTTTTTTCTTAGCTGGGTCAGCAGGGTCGTAATCAGGCAAGATATTTTATAAGATCATTTGGAAAATATTTATGGAAGTTAATAGCAAAATTTTGAAGATAATTTTGAATAGTATGGAGATTCATCTCCCTATAAATGTCAACATTACAAAAATACTATGGGGAGTTAGTGATTTGCCGAATAGTCATACCATGTACACCCTATATATAGCTGTCGGTCTGCTAAAAAATTGCATATACTTGTGCAGACTAAAAAATTAGAATACATCACATGCTGATATAATTCGACCAATCGAAATCGGCAGGTGGCGTAATTGGAAACAAGAATGCATGAGATATTTGCATAAAAGTTACGATATCGTTGTCATGCAGGGAAAACATATACCAGGTAACTAGATTAATATAATCCCACCTAAATTTTGTCTTTTATTAACGCGATATCTAACAGGAATCTTATGAGTTTTATTTATGTCTTTTTCTCTACAACAAAAGCAACCAAAAGAAAATTTTTCAACACCTTTTGAATGGCTCTGCCATCGCTTCCTCGACATACAACAGAGTAGATGCCTGGCAAAAAAAGTAACATTACGCTACCAAATATGCATAATAACTCTGCTAGACAGCCACTAAACTTAAAAAAAAGCATATATTTTATATTTTATTACAAGTTGATCTTATAACATATACTGGACATTTCTTCATTAACGTTGGATTAAAGAATGTATTTGTAATTTTTAAAATTTATGTTTCAATTTCATAGGTTGCTCTTGTAAAAATAATTTTCGATAGCCCTTTTCAAAAATTCACTAATTTGAAATGTCACATCTTTGTCAGAAATCAGTTTGTTTCGTTCAAAAAAAAAAACTCTATCTCTTTTTATAGAACATGCGATTTTGGATGAAAGCATCGATCCAGGCGAAAAATATGCCAAACTTCAAACAGAACTTTTAAATATTGAGATCACCTTTTGACTTTTAAAATAATGCGTGTTGACTGCCCTTACACTGCATGCATGAAAGACATAGAATCTCGTTATCTATTTCCGCCCAACGAGAACGTTGAAATAAATGATCGGAGAGAGAGAAAAAAAAAGTTCCAATATATGAACGAAGAACAAAAGAGTGGAGATAAAGTCAAATATTACAGGATTTTCGGAGCTTTCGGAAAACTATAATGATCCCATTTCAGTATTGGGTTTTTAATGTAGTCCTTACAAAACATTTAATGTAATATAGCAATTGAATTGTTAACTCTATAAGTAAAAGTTCTGTTTTTATATGTTTTTAAAATTGGATTATGAACATATGTTTTACGATAATTTGATTTATTATGGCTTATATGAATCAGATTACATTAGAAGGAAGCCTAAACGAAAATTCTAACTGAGGAAAAGGTATCAATATTTATGGAAATGGAATCATCAGTTGTATGTTCTGAAAAACAAGTTTTATCTATTTTTCCCCGAAATAAAACATTTTTTATTGTCTTTTACTTTTAGTGTTTATTATCTCGAAAGACTAATGTTGAATAATTCGATGTAAAGCTGATATAATTAAAGCGAATTTATTTTTACTATGGGTGAATGCTTGGACGAATGTATCACGCAGGTTGTCAGTGAGTCATTACCTCATGTCATTTCATTGTCATTACCTAAAATAAAAGAAAGAAAGAAATAGCAGATATCTCACAAGTCAATAGTACACATCGAGTAAATAGCAAGATCCAAGACTGAGGGTAACTCACCAGATTAAAATCAAATCTTTTACTGAAGTTATGCCAGGTAACCTACTGTATTTATGGTTTTGTTGATGAGGCCATGCATCTTGCTACACGTGGTCTCTAGACAATACTGACTTTAAAAGCTAAAAATGACTCTAACAATTGATTATTTTTAATAAATTTGATAGCCAAAGTGGCCAAACTCTCTAGAATCAATTCTTCACGTCACTCCATGAATCCTGTTTAGATTGTTGGGTCAAATAACAGCCCTCTTTCCCCAGTTGGCGAGTGCGCTTGCCACTAGGGATCTCGCAATGACTTGAGATCAACGTGTGGATAAAGTTACAGCCTGGTTCCATGAAATAAAATTATTTATCAGTTGCATTGTACTTTGACTCTACAATTGCCATCGGGATACAACTGTCTAGGACCACTGAAGACTAATATCACGGCCTGGACTACTAGACCTTTGTCAGTGTAAACTGTTTTCAGTTTTTTTCGTGTTAAACAGCTGTTATTTCTATACCGATATTTTAGCAACAGATGACTGTAGCACTCGAAACTATTCAGCCAACCAAACCAACTTTTGGATAAATGTCTGCCGTTTTTGAAAAATTCACAGGAACAAGCTGCCCATTAGAGTGTATCACTCGTAATCCCCGTGGAATGCCTTGTAAACTTCTTTGAATCAAACGCAGCACTATTTTAACTCTTTGAGGGGCGCCTTTTGCACAGTGCAAACGCCTAAATGTTGTCTTTTTTCACTTGCATTCAATGTATTCCAGTTAAATGAGCAGAAAAAACTCTAGTGCTGCCATCTGTTATGAGTTTAAAGAAATAGGAACATTTTCCAACCTTTAATTTGAAAAATTTTCAAGAATTATTTAAGTTATAAAAAATCGGTAAAAAAATCTGCACCGTGCAAATGGAGGAGGCTGTTACCCCTGAAAGGGTTAAGCTACAGTCTTGAAATTTCTTGCCTAAACTGATTCGTCAGAACGTGGTCTTTCCTATCTTGCTCACTTTGTGCCTTTTTATTTATATAGCCTCACGTCCTGGATATAGAAGTTCAGGAAAGAATTACAGTAAAAAAACACAATAACAGAATACAAAAAGTAGAAAATAAAGCGACTAATTATAGATTAATTTATCGCTATATAATATTATACATCGTTACTTTATACTATATTCAATACGCTGCGTTCAGAATTTTTAGTTGAGAGTAAAAATTCTCGTAATATTTTCCGGGAAGCAAATATTTCTCCGAAAAAATGTTTTCTGCCCAGTGATTAAAATTTTTATTTTTGAAAATTTTATAAATTCTCTATACAAAGTGCTTTTAAATATTCTACACAAAAAATGACAGAAAAAGTTACCTTTAGCAATTACTTCACCAGTTATATAAATAAAAATTAAAAAGCTCTATCAATTTAAAATAAAAAAGTTAGATGACGTTTCGATTGTTTCAGTAATTTCTTTATTTGTATAGAAATTTATATTTAAAGGAACATTTGAGTGAAAAAATTACTTCATGTCACATGTAAAGAAAATAAAATATTTCAGGTTGTCTCTTCTAACGACACTACTGCGGCTTATTAACGTAGGATTACTTATCGTAGCTTACCACTTTTTTGTGACGCATTTTGGAACTTTTCTGTTTAACTGTTTACTGCTACTGGGTTTGGCGCACTGCCAAAATTATACTCGCTACGTATGACGGACACTTTTTTTCTTCCCGGAGGACCCTTATTGAAGATCGTAATCCTACGTTAAAAATTAAATTTTCTATCGCTGACTCCCATAAAAATAGTATATCTGTAAAAAGTACATTTATCGCCAAGAATACGGTTCACAACAGAGTACTATTGTCACGTTCTACAGAGGATTCAGGAGACCGTAACTTAAGATCTTTTAACAACACATATTCACCAATACAGATTAGAAGACTTGATATTATAAAACAGTGTTGAACCACGGCATATACTGAATTCCTACGAAACATCTAAACTAACATGTATCTGACAGAAAGTAAGAGATACTAGGTATCAAAAGATAGAATGCATTTTTCCCGGACATTTTCTTTTTGTCGAGGAACATATTCTTTTCTCTCCAAAATTGATTAACTTAACAGGGCATAAATGATAAATCGGTGAAACTGACAGCGGCAGAAGTAAAAAGTAGCAGTTGCAGTTGATATCAGTAAAATTCGAGATATTTTTGTAGGATGGAAAAGTAAGAGACAAAAATAATATCAAAAGCTTTAAGGACGATGAAGGTTTACAATTCTATGATTTCACATTTTAAGGTCTCCGTACAGGATTATTCATTAACAAGACAAATGAACAGATCTCTTTGTGAAATTAATATTAAATAGGATAGGTAATAGTGAGATTGGGGGAAAATATTAACTTTTCCCTTACGGGGTGGGATAGCATGTATCCCAAGAATACGGGCCCTAGAATGAAGAATGAATATATATATATATATATATATATATATATATATGTGTGTGTATATATATATATATATATATATATATATATATATATATATATATATATATATATATATATATATATATATATATATAAATATATATATATATATATATATATATATATATATATATATATATATAAATATATATATATATATATATATATATATATATATATATATATATATATATATATATATATATATATATATATATATATATATATATATATATATATATATATATATATATATATATACTAGCTGGGCTTCGCCCGTCTAGCCGGTTGGTTTAGTGACCCGCTCCCTTCAGCAATCATTGTCAGAGAATGGAAACACTAAGAAACAACGAATAAAGGTATTAAAATTTTGTGGTACAACAATAAATAGCGCTATGTGTGTGTCACACTCGATGCAGATCATACTGTATCACTCTCGTGGCGCCATCTAGCGGACCTTAGCACAAATAGAACCAAATATTGCATAAAAAATTGAATCAAATTTTTTGTAGAATAAAATGTAAAATTCGGGCTTCGAGATGTTCATACAAATGAACGATAACAAAATAAATGCAACAATTTACTTAATAAATAATAACAAATGCGATTAATTCTTCGAAGAATCAACGGTAATTCTTCGAAATGTCTGTGATTCACGCTTTATTTACGGATATACGTCGGATAGCGTTGGAGTCTGCTTTTAGAATTAAAATATCTGTAAAACTATTAAAGTAACAGAATATCTGTAAGCAGAAAAAATTATCAGTTTTCAAAGCTCTTTCCAAATATGTAAGATTTAGGTACTTTCATGAGAAAAAAATACACAGATGTTCAACCAAAATGGCCGCCAAAATCGCGCCATATCAAGTAGGGTGATTTTCGGAAATATAACAGCTTCCATTTACTGTTGTCACCATTCAAAATTGTTTGCTTTTATTAATTAAAAAGTAACGGTAATAGAATTTAAAATTCGGGCTTTGAGGTGCATATGTTCAGAATCTTCACTACCCGTGTGCCAAATTTAATAGTTGTAAGTTTTATAGATTCGTCTCGACGCGGCACACATATAGCATGGACACCCGGAGGTGTGACCGACAGACAGAATCCAACCTTGCTTTATTAATATATATATATATATATATATATATATATATATATATATATATATATATATACATACATATACATACACACACATATATATATATATATATGCATGTATGTATAGCCCCTTTAACGGCCGTTCTTAGAAAGGGGGTATGAAATTTCCCGTTCTAAAGAGGAAATCGGAAAAATGGGCCCCGTAAATCGATAAAAATTGTATTAATCCTTTAAAGGTTAATACAATTTTTATATATTTCTTAAATGTCCCCTTAATGTCCACCAATTATGCGGACTCTACATTATTTTATTTGAATCAAACATCATTTCTGAGAAGGTAGAACTTGCTCATGATGAAAAGCATTCAATGCATTGTTTTAAACTTTCTTTCGGAAAATTTAACGTCAAAAAAGTTTAACGTCATTGTTATTCTAATAACATTGCCGATCTTCCAGTGTATCGCAATATCTGAACTATAATTAATTAAAAAATAGTTACAATACATTTGTATGTATATCCCTTCCTTACGCATGCATCATTTTCCCACAAAATTTGAGAAAATTGCTGTCAGTGATTTTAAATGCATTTTCTACGTCTTTTATTGGAAACTGTTAATTGTACAGGTTCAATATGTGTCGTGTCCTCGATAGCTATTTACTCAATGCTGATTCATTGGTTATGTGTCCCTTAAATATTAGCCTTCCGAATCTAGTTTCGGTCGCTGTTAGCTATGGAAAAAATCGCGTTAGAGTCTAGAATTTGATAGATGGTTAATTTGCCGATGTGCCTTTTAAGCTAGTGCTAGCATGAAATGGTAGGAGTTGACTTGTATCACAAAGCATCGATAACAATTTTGAATCAATGGGAAAGATCACCTAAATTTTGGTACTATTTCTGGAGTTGCCTCCCTCAAATGGGTAAATCGGGTTCAGTATTAGTTCAGGAAAGATAAGGACACCAATTTTCACAAAACTATTCGATCGATTTATTTCTATTTCACTGAGTTGTAGCTGAATCATATAGTTAACGGTGGATGTTGCAAATCGCTATCTGACTATTATCTTCTAAATATTTACTTTAGAAACTGTCAAGGCTGTGCACTCTTTTTCTAGTTATTTAATTACCAGACCAGTTTTCGCTTGAACTGATTGCTCAGTTAACTATCCACATCATTTATTGTAGTAGTACTTTAATACGCATGGTAAAGAGCTTAAGTAAAACAAAAATCTCTTTAAGAATTTAATGCATGTTTTAAAATTTTAGTGCAATATTTCTAGAAAATAAATAGATTCCTTAGATTTGGGGGTAAGTAACTCAAAATCACTTATATGCAAACACAGAAAGTGAACAGATTTATGTTCATGGTCTATTTAAAAATGGATTCCGTAATTTTCAAAATAAAAGATGGTGCTACAGTCGTAAAGGATATTCAGTCGGCATGGTAACAGTTTGATGGGTTTTCCCACATTTACTTTAAAGTACGTTTTTCGGCGATCTATACATGAATATTTTGTTTAGAATTAAGTAAATCTGTGAAAAGAACTCTATCGTTCTAAAATTCTATTAATAGAATCATTTAGCCATATTAAATTTGCGTTTGTAAATCATTCTTATTACTCTCGTATTGTGATTTAGTTTTCCAAAATATTCTAGATGTGAACAGTAAAGATTCTTTCATGGAATTAATACAAAATTATTCCAAACTTAATCATAGAACAAAATATCTCTAAAATAATATGTGAGAACCCCTACTGATACAAGAAAAGGAAAGACTACAGTGCAGTCTCTTATTACGGAAATTGATCAGAGTTGAAAATCTATTTTTTAATGTTCAACCAACCCGTATCCTTTACTCTCCGAATATTTTGATATGTTCTTTTGAGATATTCTCCTTCAGTATATAGCGTCTATCTCCGCGGACACTCTGAGTCATATTATAGTACGATGATGAAAATCAATGTATTTTTAGCAACAAGTATCGATATTTTTGCTTAGATTTACGAACATTTATCGGTGAAACACAGTTTTCATTTACCCTTTTGCTTACGGAGCTCATTTTTCCAATTCCCTCTTTAGAACGGGAAATGTCATACCCCTTTGTAAGAATGGCCATTAAGGAGGTGATACACACACACACACACACACACACATATATATATATATATATATGAATGACATATCATGTCTTGTAGAAACAGCTTAAAAAGCAGATACTGGAACAGAGTTGGTTATTGGGACGCAGTAAATAGGCGATTTCATTAATATAGTTTTATCGTCGTTCATATGCAGTTCCCCATACGGAGGGAGCTAGATCGAGTGACATATGAAATGTAGCAAACAATATCAGAAAAAAGGCGCGGCATTCAGCCGTGTTCTCATTTTTATATCGGGAAAATACAGAAGAGGTGATGCAAAGGTAATTCCCTATAACGTTATGTTACGTTATGGACTACGGCGTGTCTAATGATTCTTATCGGTTCAATCTCCCTAGACAGAGGTAGTCTTAAGTCTGTAAGGATCTTTCTTTGTCTACAGGGGAACGAAGGGATTAAGTACTGCAATCTTTCTGGGAATTACAACATCTCTAGAAATCGAATAAATTATGTTTTACAGAAACATGGAGAAGTCAGATTATTAATATAATTTTTTTTGTTACATATATATATATGTGTGTGTGTGTGTATGTACGTATATATATATATATATATATATATATAAATATTTATTCTTGGGTCTGTATTCTTGGGTTACATGCTATCCCAGCCCATAAGGAAAAGGTTAAGAAACAGGTTTTATCAATTTTGGCAGAAGATTGATTTAAAAAAAAATATTTTCCTGGTGTACGTTATTTATCTTTTCAGGGGTGGGAATCCGAAGCTTTCAGTCAGGGAATTGGTAAATTGTCATTGTTTCAGCATTCAAATGCAATGTGTATTCCCCCAAATTCAAATGCATGTACGATTTTGCGATAAATCTCTAATGTAAATATTAAGTAATTTTCCCCGTTTAGGATCTATATAAAATATAAGGTTCAGGGAAGATGTTGTCCGAATTAAGCAAATTTTGAAGTTAGTTATTTTGGAATTTTTACACTTGAATTACAGGGAAATGATTTTAATCTTAATTTCTTTCCGTCAGATGTAACATGTGCTGTAATTGTTAAAGTCGGAAATTTTAGGTCTAAAAGGAATGAATTTTTCTAGCTCTGCTTACTGAAGTAAAATTAGCTTACGCGTGTCATTTTTACGCACAGAATACATGGCATGAAATATAATGGGGAATAAAACCAAATTTAGATTCTTTTATATAAGTGGATGTTTGTGAAATGTTGATAATATGCATGAATTTTTATTCACAGATATTCCCTATAAACCACCACAATCGTTTTCTCCATCGATAATCCTAATTTTATTCCTTCGGAACATGCTTTTAGAATTTTGGAAATTCTTATTCTGAAAACAAAACAGTTTTTCTACTATTTAAGATACTTGTAATATGTAATTATTGTTCACCAAACACAGAAGAGGACGCTTGCATACTAAAATCTCCTTTCGACTTTTAAAGCACAATAAGGAAATTTACATTTCACTGCATGTCTCATACATGAAACATCATTATTTCCATCCACACTTCTAGGAAGCTCTAGTAAAATGGTTCGTATGATAAAAAGACTAAAATATACAGTTGGTGCAGGTAAAAAAAAACGTTAATGAAAGATCAGAGTGTTTTCAGAGTATTATTAATTCTATTTTAGAGTCTGTTTCTAAATCTTCCTGTAAGAATCAATTATTTGAACGTTGAGAAAAATTCTATCCTATAATGCCTGGAGAAATCTTCGTTCTGACAAAAACATGGGCTTATAATTGCATGATTTCTCTTTAATAATTGTATTCCTTGTTAATTTCCTCTCTCGGCAGCACTATTCCCTAGGGAGTTCATTCCTATAAATTTTATCTTGTTTAAGAAAGGTCACTTCTAATGCTGTCCAAGGAATCGTTTTAATTGTAATGGAAACTATGTCAAGAATGAATAAAGAAGGTTATTCAGACAACACACAAATTAGAGATAAAATCTTATTATTCGGATGATCACCAGAATGGAAAGAGATACATTATATCCTAGGTGACGCCTTATACAGCTGAGCTTTTCTGAGATTCTCAGTTAAGCCAGGAAACGTTATTAGAACTGTGATTTGCTGATAAGCTCCGGTTTTGTTGGTTGGATTTAGGAGAATTACAGTCAACGTCTGCGATGCGAAATCCCAGCGATTGTCTAATAGCATAGAGGAAACTCAAAAAAGCATATACGGTATTTAAAAACTACTTTAAATCTACGCCTTTAGAAAACTACAGTCTTAGAATTAACGGAGAAGATATTGAGATAGTTATCAAGATGGTCCTCAAAAGTTGAATAAAAATTTATTTCTTTTCGTAAATTCGATGACCTTGGATTAAGGGGACAAGGGACATCCAAACTCGTTTCTTTCAATTTTCAAACGTTTTACTCTACGTACAAAATGAGAATAGTTAATATCATTTTTGACCACATTAAAGACACTTAGAATTCAAAAAGCCTCCCCTGACCACAATTTATCCTGTCTGGGGCTCACCAGGCAGGACCTAGCTCAAGATCCTCTTTTGGTGCTGGACTTTCTCAGAGTGAACGAGCTTATGGACCTGATCTAGCTCTGCTGGTCATGGGGATGAGAAACAACAACAACAGAATTCAAATAAGTATTTTGTGGCAAAATTTGGTCTTTTTTCGAAACTATTTTCAAAAAATGCTAGCTTTTTTCAAAATTTTCCATCCGCAATAATTTTCTTATAAATTTTCAGGATTGTTAATTGAAGTATTTATTACACAAATGTGGTTCATTTTTTGAAACTAAAAATATTTTCTAAATTTATAGACCATGAATTAAAGTAAAAGCATGTAAAAGCACAAAAAAATAACAGGCAGATTGAAAAAAATTTTGGACTTTAGATTCATACAAAAAAAAAAAAATTCAGTGCGCAATTATTTATTTATAATTTTTCCTGATGAGCTCTGGTTTTGTTGGATGAGTTTAGGAGAGCTACAGTCAACGTCTGTTATGTGGAAACCAAGCAATTGCCTAATAGGATAAAGGAAAGTCGAAAGCAGATAGGGTGTTTAAAAATAATTCTGCCTATAGAAACTTCAGTCTTAGAATTCTCGGAGAAAATTTTGAGACAGTGATCTAGGTCAATGGTCAGCAAACTTTTTTCGATCGCGACCTACTTTCTTTAAATAAAAAAAATCTGTGGACTTTCAATGAAAATTCTTTCGTAGTAGCAAATTTTTTATTTCTTTTTCTAAATTAAGAAAATGTCAACAACAAGAAATAAGTAAATTTTCACAAACCGTTTTAAAAATCGATGAACTGTAAATTTTGGGTATATATCTACTCAGCAAAATAACAAAAGAAATGTCTGGGTCTCATTCTACACTTGTTTTTGTTAAATCTCGTGTGACAAATACTTCATATTTAAAAATTTATATATATTTGTATTTCATTTACGTAAAAATTAACGATCATTAATATTGAAAAAAAAGAGAAGTATTTCAAAAGTGTCAGCTTCTTATTAAAACATTGAAAATTGTAAACTCCGTTTATTTTATCAAACTGAAATAGAAAAAAAAATATTTCAGGTAGTCTCTTCTAAAGAAACTTCCGCGGGTTATTAACGTAGGATTACTTATCGTTTACTTACCTCTTTTGTATGTACAGGTGGTTATCAAAATAATGGAAACACTAAGAAAGATCATGAAATCCTTTATTAATACGGCGCAGTATCACCTGTGCTATGTAATACCACCTGTTCACCCTGGAATCGGATTATACAAGTCATGAATAGTGGTTAAGAATATATTATACTATTCTGCAGGGAAAAATCTTGAAAGTTCCTGTAGAGATGCTGTGGTGGATATCAATACCTGGCTCTATTCGCTTATACAGATCACAGTGGTTGGATGATATGTAGTCGCGGGGATTTTACAGGGCAAGATAAGATATTTGACTTCTTTTTCATGGTCTTCAAACCAATACTTGATAGATTTAGCTGTATGTATAGGGGGGATTATCATTCTGGAGAACGCCATCTCCTACAACAGGGGTGGGCATTAAGTCGATCGCGATCGACCGGTGGACCACCAAGACATTTTGGGGTGACCGCCTTTACTAAGACCTAAGACTCGCATACTAAAAGAAACATATTTATGGAACACCGACGCAAGCTAGACTGGAGAATCCGCTTTTCACAATCGATGCGACTGTGTTTACTTAAGCAAATGATTCGATGAATTTGTAGACGACACATGTACCCTCATTAGAAGCGCACGATGACGCTTAAGTATATACGTTAGTTACAGATTCATTGGTTCACGTATGTTCGCCGCTCGCTGCATTGAATACGTCCACGCTCCACGGTCTAGCAGTCGCTCATAGTTGTTCAAACATTCAACTTGACAATTTTGTGTTACTTGTGTTTTTGTAGTAAAAATAGTATTCTGTCATACTTTAAAAGAGGGGTACAATGTCGAAAACAAGTGTTAAGAAAAGAAAAAAATACAATTTTAATACAGAATGGGAAGAACAGTTTTTCTTTACAATGGTGAATGCAAAATGTGTATGTTATATATGTCATGCAAGTGCGGCACTTCCAAAAAAAGGAAACGTTAAAAGGCATTTCAAAAGCATGCACGGAAGTTTTGATACTGATTTTCCGTTAAAAAACGAATTGCATAAAAAAAAGTTAAAAGAATTTAAATCGCAATTAATTGGACAACAATCATATTTTATTAAACCCAGTACTATATCTAAGGCTGCAACAGTTGCATCTTTTAGTGTGATTCATGTGTTAGCAAAACATAAGAGACCTTTCGCAGATAGAGAAATGATAAAATTAAGCGTTTCTGGAAGCCAGAGATTCATTATTTGATTCATTCAAGAACAAAAATGAAATTATTTCCGCAATTAAAGACGTACAACTTTCGCGTAAAACTGTCACGCGCCGTATAAAAATGATGAATTCTGATCTGGCTGATCAGCTGACCAAAGATATTTCTAACTGCATTTGCTTTTCCTTGCAGTTTGACGAATCTACGGACATGGTTGATATTTCTCAACTTTTTATAAGAATGGTTTTTAAGGATATGAGTGTAAAAGAAGAATTATTAACAATATTACCTCTAAATAAGAAAACACGAGGTGAAGATGTTTACTGTGCCTTCAAAAAATACATAGAGAGAAAAAATTCCAATTTATAAAGTTGTATCGATAACAACTGATGGGGTCCCATCAATGACCGGCACAGTCAATGGATTATTGGCTATGTGTATCAGAGACGATGACTTACCGCATTTTCTTTCTTATCATTGCGTTATTCACCAACACGCCCTCTGTTGTAAAATTCTAAATATGCTTCATGTTATGGGAATCTGAATAAAAATTGTGAACTCAATTCGAGGAAGAAGTCTTCAGAGAAGAATGTTTCGGACCCAACTAGAAGAAAACGAATCTGATTACGTTGAATTGTTATATCATGCAGATGTTCGTTGGTTAAGTCGGAGTATATTTTTACAAAGATTCCCGGACCTACTACAAGAGGTAAAATATTTTTTGGAATCAAAAGATGAAGCGTACGTTGAACGGAGTGATGACGTTTGGTTGATGGATTTAGGTTTTGTTGTTGATATAACAAGCCATCTTAATGAATTGAACTTACAATTGCAAGGAAAAAATCAAACAATAGAAGAATTGATTGGATTTGTTAATGCTTTCAAAAACAAGTTAAAGCTAATATCTCCCCAGTTGATGAAGAATGAATTAAAAAATTTCAAAAATATTTCTGACGAGTTATAACGGGAAAATATTATTAAAAAATATATATTTGTTTTGAAATCGCGCAAGAGCCAAAAAGATTTGAAAAAAAGGTAAAAATCTGCACTTTTTAAAGACGTATAAAATTTTTTTTCATAGTTTACTTTATTTCTAATAGTGTAAAAACTACACTTTGTTGTTACCTAAATGCGTGAAAAATACTTTTGGACACATTGCCGTTCATTTGAATTCTCGCAAAAAAGCCTTAAATTTCCATTTATTTTTGTAAAAACCTCATATTGCAGCTCTTTGCCCATTTCAGCATGTTTTTCCTTTATGCTGAAATGACCCACGACTGACCACGTGGAGGTGGCTACAAGTCGAGTCCCACCCACACCCTACCCAACCAACCAACCAATTTGGGTGTGGTTACTTAAACTGAAGTCCCTTAAAATTCTGACTTCATATCAAATTTTGGCATCAAAGACCTTGATCCTAAAGTTGTCCGAATAAAATCTTCTCGGTTTCCATGCCCGCAAACTTTTCCAGCGGACTCTGTAACAAGTTTCACACATCTCTCTACCGACTGAGTGGGGCATGGAAATTTCAAATACTATTTCCGGCAGGGCTAATTCTGGCAGGGCTTTGTCTTTCAATAAAGTTGAAATGTGTTCTGTTGTCATATTTGACAACAATGGAGGTGGTGTCAGTTTACACTTTGTCCAATAAATGAGTTCAGTATAGTCTGTGGCTTGAAAATTAATTAAAGGAAACTTGAAGGCTCTAACGTAACCTACTACTGGCGGCTCATTTCTGGCTTTCAATATCCTCCTGTAGCCTAATTCTTGAATGTGTTGTCTCTCGTCCAATATCATCGCCAACATCATATTATTTGGATGGCAGAAGAACAAGTTTCTCTGAATCACCAGATCGAGGATTTCTTTTATGTTGTCTAGGAAATCTCTTTTTGGTTGAATGACCTTTAGTATGTGCTTCGGACCGTTTTTCACAATGTAATGCATCTTAATATCAAAGCAAACAGGAGCATAGGTCTTTATAATGTAATTTACAAGTGTCTTTATTTCGCTTGTCGGACTAATTTGGGAAACATAAAGTCATATTACTCCGTCAGCAAAAGTTAACCATCGGGAATGGCTGAGGTGTCCAGGATCTTTAACAGCTAATTCTAGATCACAGACTTCAGTGATGACTGCATTAACAATGTCTAGAAGATACTGCTGATCTTTACTGAGGTCAGTTTTATTTATTGTGATGACAGCTTCCGAATGAATCATCAACAGGATTTTTCTCACAGCTAGATTGTTGCTTGCCAATTGGACCACTGAATGACGCTGGCCCAGTTGTTGTCCCGTATAAGTGCTCAAACAAATGTTTATAAGGCAGCTTATTAAAGTGAAGCAAACAAATAAACCACTGCAGTGGTCGCTGGAACCTAACTTCAATGTTCTGTACAACACTACTTTTCCAACCGATGTTTGTGACTATCCCATCACATCCGATGGCTACCACTGCACTCATGTCAAAATCTTACAAGTGAACTACCCAAGTGAACTACCCAAGAAACTACCCAAGTGAAGCAGCAAGCATGGGGCCGAAAGGAGGAAAGTGATTGGATGAGAGCCACACAGAGCTCGTAAAGGGATTGGCTGATGAAACAAGGTTCAGGATCTTAGAGAAATAATTGTACAGGGAGATCATCAGGCAGAAAAATAAGATTTTAAAGTTAAGTTTTGAAAAAATAAGAGCAATTAAGAGAATTTTAGGGAAAGGAGGTATTGGAGTTAATTCCTGTACAGAGTACAAGAGTAGCGCGAGGCCTGCGTGAGAATAGTCTATTGTCGTAATCGGGAAGATTAACAAGGTCTTCATTAGGAACTGAATGGATATTAGCAAAGAAATTAGTGGCGAGTTTAACTATAGCAAGGCGGGTAGGATCGATATTTAAGTCTTTATGAATGGAATAATTATTTTTGTACCTGCAAACTTTGGTAATTAACCGTAAAGTTTAGTTTTGGGTAATTTGTAATTTCTGAATGTGGCTGGAAGCCGCAGACCCCCATACAGGCGCAGCATAGAGGAGTATAGGTCTAAGGACAGTTTTATAGAGCAAAAGTTTATTATCTATACTCATCTCATTATGGTACAGAAGGTGGGCAATGTCTTTACGTGCTTTAAAAAAATTTCAGATGTTATTATTAATATTCTTTTTCCAAGTTAATTTACTATCCAAGAAGATACCAAGGTATTTAATTTCTCTTTCAAAGTGAATGAGCTGGCCACAAACATTAACAGGGGGAGGGGGGATTCTATTTTAAGAGAAGAAGATGGCTTTAGTTTTAGTAGGGTTTAATTTGATACGCCATTTATCGAACCAACGTTTGAGGATAGTGATATGTCGTTGAAGGTAGAGATGCATGAATTTAATATTGTGATTTTGAGCGAGAATTGCTGTATCATCAGCGTAGAGGGCAAGAGTGGTGTTCGGGGTAGACGGGATGTCGTTAATGAAAAGGGAAAAAAGCACCGGACCTAATTTAGAACCTTGAGGAATACCAGCATTAATAGGACGAAGAGAAGATGTATTACCAGAATAGCAGACCGCAAAAGTTCTGTCAGTGAGATAAGATTGGATAAATTTAATAAGAGCAGGAATTTTAAATTTTATTAATTTATAGATAAGGCCACTGTGCCAAACAGTATCAAAAACTTTAAGTATGTCAAAAAAGACAGCACCAGTCTGCATTCGGTTCTGAAGTCCATCATGGATGAACTCAGAGACGCGAAGCAGCTGATGAGAGGTAGAGTGCTTGGGTCTGAAACCAAATTGTGTATTATTAAGGATATTATTGTCATTAATAAAGTTATGAAGGCGAGTGCAGAAAATATGCTCAGTCAACTTTGAAAGAGAAGTAAGCAGACTAATAGGTCTATAATTTTTAGGAAGGGAGGGATCCTCGCCAGGTTTGTGAATAGGAAAGATATTGGCGGATTTCCATGCATGTGGAAAATACTTAAATTTAAAAATGCAATTAATTAACTCAGTAAGGTAATCGGCATATTGAAGAGGGAGATTTTTAAGAGCGTTATTATTGATACCGTCTTGACCAGGGGCTTTACGATTAGGGAGGGAATTAATAGCAATAATGACTTCGTTAATATTAGTATTTTAAATCTCACTATCGTGGTTATTGTTATTAAATTTATTAAGGGTATCGTAAACTTTATCTATAGTGCTAGGGCAGAACACACTGGCATGAGGGTTAAATTGGGTTTCATAGTTATTGGCTAAGGCTTCAATTTTATCAATATCGTTAGTGAGGGTACCATTATTAGTATTAAAAGTGGGAAGGGGCTTGTAAGGTCTTCTTATTCTTTTAAGGTATTGCCAGATGGAATTATCACTAGGGGCTAAGGATTCAATAAATTCCTTCCATTTATTATTCTTGAAATTTTTGATTTTGTTTTTAACTTGAGTATTAAGTGCTTTATAGATTCTGTAGATATTGGGGTCTTGGGTGTGTTGCCAGGATTTCCTAGCATTATTCCTATATTTTATGAGATCGACAGTATACTGCGGCAACATATGGTAATGATGAATGGGGGAATGGACCTTAGCAGACTCAAGGGCATTTTGGATAGTATTTGTAATGGAGGTAACAGCAAGATCTATGTCAGCAGAATTGTTAATGGAGTTAAAGGGTGGGGGAGAGTTAGCAACATACTTAGTGTAGGATTGCCAGTTAATATAGGAAGGAGGGAGAATTTTTGGAAGCAAGGGGTTACAATTTAGGTCAAGTTTGACAGGCAAATGATCAGAGGAGAGATCAACAATAGTATTAATATCATAAGGGAAGGTTATATTATTAAGTAGAGCAAAATCGATAGTGGACTGAGAGCCAGAGAGGCCAAATCTAGTGGGTTGAAGAGGGAAGGCAATATCAACAGAATTATTAATGGAGTAGGAGTTAATTTCTTTACCATAGCTATTAGTGGTGGGATTATTATGCGGATTCCAACGTGGGTGGTGGGCATTGAAGTCGCCAAAGAGGATAACATTATGATCCAGATTAAAAAGCTGATCAAGTTCATTGGTAATAGGCCTACCATTCATGACCCGAAGGTAGGTTGAGACAATAGTTATAGTAGTGTGGTTATTGATCCAAATTTTAACAATGGTATTTTCTAAAGTATGTAAATTAAGGCTAGGTAAATGGTTATGTTTAATATTTCTTTTGACATAGATCGCCGTACCACCAAAACGAAGGGGGGAATTATTGCTAGGGTCAAGACGGGGGGTGAAGTAAAGATTATAATTTTGAATTTTAAGGGATCTAGGAGTATTGGATTTAAATTCCTGTACCAAAATAAGATCTACGGGATTCTGAATGACAAATTCCCGTAGCTCATGAATGCGTGTACCCAAGCCGTTAGCATTCCAGCTCAGAACAGAAATTATGGGAGAATTACAGGGAGTGAATTAAGGGGCAACAAGGTTGGCTGTCTCGTTTGAGGCAGCAGAAAGTACTGAATTTAATGAGGTAGAGTTTAAGGAGTTAATGAAACTTTGAAAGTCTTTGGTGTTTAGGTCGTTACATAGGTTTCTGATTTCTTTTAAAACATCTCTGATTTTAAGAAGTTTATCTAGAGAGCTGTCAAGGTTTCCCAAGGGCTGCTCACTAGTGGTTTGAGGATTATTAATAGAATTTTGAATAGTTTCAGGTTTATTAGGAGAGTCATTACCGGAGGGGGGATGGGATGCTGAATTTTGATTAACAATTTGACTGAAAGAAATGTTGGGTGTTACAGGTTTGTTAATGAACATGTTTCCAGAATTAGTGGGTACAACCAGTTGAGGGGGGTAATTACCAGCTCTTGCTGCTTCCTTGATAGTCTTGATTTGATTTCTTCGGTATTTCACTTGTTCGGGATGGGCACTACATCCCCGAAAATTGGCTGGATGGTCACCGCCGCAATTGGCGCAGATGGCTGGGGTGTCCCTAGATTTAGTGCAATTTATAGATGCATGAGCTCCAGCACATTTCATGCAAACGGCTTGAAGCAGGCAAACTACACTGCTATGATGAAATTTTTGGCAGTTAAAGCACTGTTTTGTTCCCTTAATTTTATAGGCCTCAATACGAACCACAAATCCAAGGAAATTCCTGCATTCATAGATATCTTTTATGTTCTCCGTTTGCCTAAGGTGACAAAGAAAGATGGGTAGTGGCTCTTTGATTTTGAATTTTTTCAGTTGGGACACTCTATTCACTTGAAAATTTAGATTTGTTAATTCGGATTTGACTTCCTCAATGGGAATGTCACAAGGGATACCCTTAATAAGAATTTTGAGGGGCCTTTGACTTTTTGGGTTTTTCCCGAAATATTCAATTTTACTTTGGACAAGATACCTCTGTATTGTCCTGAATTGGTCAATAGTAATAGGAGTAATTTTGACGAATTTAACCGAAAGTCTTTGGTAGATCTACGTTAATTAGATTTTTAATAGTGTCAATAATTTTATGATAGTTTGGAACCATTTTAATGAAAAAAGGTTCAGGTTTGGGTTCCCGAGTAATGGGATCTTCAGGACTATCAATTTCAACATCAGACCCATCATCACTGATAGGATCAAATTTATTCCTTGTTTCCAAGGCATTAGATTTGGCTATTGATAAGAGATCTTCGCGCGCAACTCGCTTGACCCGTGGCTCATTATTGTCATTATTACGTTTAGATTTACTGTTTTTCAAATGGAAATTAGTATTATGAAAACTCAGAACCTCAGTTAAAGAATTTAAAGTTTCTGGAGTGGGCCGTTGTAAAAAAGCAACAAAGTATTTCCACATACCTTTAAGTTTGATGAGGATTTGGTCCTGTTGTATCCCAGAGGCATCGTGATAGTCCTTTATGATTTTGTCTGTTGTGCCGTAGATCAGTTCAAAAGTATTGGCAGAATCTTTGAAACTACCAGCCGGAATGTAGGCTTTGATGGTATAGAGACAATTAGTAAGTTCCGTGATATCGAAGTTATCAGGATCAAGGTGTGAGTAACCGGTCTCCGAAAACGATGGTATGTCGCAATCCATATTAGCGTTCGTCATGATACTGACGCTCACCAAAATACGTCCGCTCAAAGCAAAAGCCAAGAACAGTCTAGTAAGTCGGTCTGGATGCAGAGAAATGCCGAAGTCACCCCCTTAAGTAGACAAGGAGCGGATCGAAATTCCCCCAATGAGAGCGCGCCTAGGAGGTCCAATCCTAAAGTGCGCACTGAAATCACCCCCAGTGCTGCACCGGTCGCTACTGCTTCAATTCAGAGTGGAGAAACTACTCACGACGAGCGGCCACCATCAAGCTTCGCCGAATTTGCATCTATCTTTCGCGCTATTAAGGACTTTATGTCCGAATATAACGTTGCGGACATCATGATGCTCTTTAAAAAAATCTCCGCACACATAAAAACTAATACTGATATCTTTTCCAAAATGGTGGCTGTCTTTCATGAAATCGCATTGTACTTAGACCCACCAACCGGTCATGAGTAGTTCATCCACTAAAAATTCACTGAGAGTTCTATACTGGAATGCAAATAGTCTTGCTAGCAAAATGATTGAATTCAGGGTGTTTATAGAAAATTCCAATATAGACGTTGCCCTGATTCAGGAAACCAAATTCTCTGCACCTTGGCGTTTTAATATTAGTAACTATACGCTCCATAGGACTGACCGCCCTCGCCCCCCTAATACTTTTCTGCACCCTGGAGGTGGCACTGCTATTTATGTCCGTAGGGGTCTGGAACACTTTAAAATTAACGATATTAACACCACTAATGTGCAGAGCACTTCCATTATGTTTCTTCCAGACAGAACCACTAAAATCTTAATTTCCTCCATCTACATCCCCCCTAGCAAAAATTTTCTGTGCTCTGAATTTCACAATATTTTTAATCATAGTAACTACTGTATTGTGGCTGGTGACTTCAACGCACACAATACAGGTTCGAACTGCCATAGGTCTAACCGTTCTGGCCGAGCCCTCCAAAAATTTGTCACCGACAACGCTAATATTAATTTTATGCCCCCACCCCCACCCCTACTCACTTCCATAGAACGGGCTCTAGCACTATCGACCTTGCTCTCACCAAAAATATCCCTTACCCTTACACCATAGAAACTCTTAATCTCTTCGACTCTGACCACCTCCCTGTGTTAATTAATTTTGATCGGCAGGTCGATATCCAAAATCCCAATCCCCCCACTCGCACCAACTGGAAGCAGTTCCAACAAATCCTCCAGTATTCCACCCTCTACTACCCCATCATTCGCAGCCCCGAGGACATAGAGTATGCCACCAACAGCTTAACGACAGCCATTGAATACGCCAAGGCTAATTCCACGCATGCTTTGAAAAAGCCACGTTATCATAATCTCCCACCCAATATTGTTAAATTAATTAAAGAGCGTAACGTGGCTCGTAAATTATTTCAATTCACCCGTCTCCCCCACCATAGGAGTAATTATCATCTCCTACGCTCGCGTGTTCGTCGCGATATTAGAATCTTCCGTAACTCCACATGGGCTGAATTCATTCAAGGGCTTGATCCTGATGACAATTCCGTCTGGCAATTTGCCAGACGTCTCCGCAAGCAGCATACTCAATTTCCGCCCATTCAAGGCCGACACGAAGTTGCCATGACTGACTTAGACAAAGCTAACGCCATCGCTGACTCCTACAGAGAACAATTCTGGCCTAACAACGACTTGGTCGATGAGGAAAATGATAGACTTGTCCTCACGACCGTTCAAAATTTTCTTTCCACCCCCCCACCGACTCTACTTCCCCTACTACCTTCTTTGAAATCACGGACATTATTCAAAAACTTAATAATAAGAAAGCTCCTGGCATAGACAACATTAATAACTTAATTCTTAAAAATCTTCCAACCAACATAATTCTTTATTTTACTGTAATAGTTAATTCAATTCTTAAATTTAATTACTTCCCCACTTGTTGGAAGACTTCAATAATCTGCCCTATCCCCAAGCCAGGGGGGGACCGTAATCTTCCCCAGAGTTATCGTCTAATCAGCTTGCTGTGCTCCCTTAGTAAGGTGGCGGAGCTCGTCATTCTTCACAGAATCAACGAGCACCTCGACCAGCACGACATTATCATCCCAGAGCAGTTTGGCTTTAGGTCTGAGCACAACACGACGCAGCAGCTACTAAGGGTAGTGGAATTTGCCCTCGATGGGTTACAGGGTAAACAACCTACCGCTGCTCTGTTTCTCGACATTCAATGCGCGTTCGACAAGGTCTGGCACTCGGGACTCATCTTTAAGCTTATCCAAATTAACTTGCCAGCCTGTCTCATCCATTTGATTCATAACTACCTCCGTAATCGAAATTTCGCCGTCCGCATATGCAATAACCTGTCCCGGAATAGGTACATCACGTCGGAAATTTTACAAGGCTCGATTTTAGGACCGACCTTGTTTAATTTGTTCGTCAACTAGGAGCCACGTGGAGATAATACTCTACTCGCTATGTATGCGGACGACATAGCTATTCTATCTTCTTCCAATAACGACCACTACCTGACTATTCAAATTCAGCGTCACATAGACACTCTTGAGGCTTGGTTTACGCGCTGGAAAATTAAAATCAATCCCTCAAAGTGTCACGCGATCTATTTCAGTAATCGCTATAGCAATCCTCCGCGGCTCTATATTCAACAATCCCCACTTGAATGGGAAAACACAGTAAAGTATCTCGGCGTTACTCTGGACCGTAAACTTACTTGGAAACCCCACGTACCTAATATTATTAGTAAGTGCAATGCTGTCACCATGCAACTCCGCACACTATTTTTCAGTCCACATTTCTCCATGAGAAATAAAGTTCTTCTTTACAAGCAATGCGTTTTACCTGTTGCTTTGTATGCTGCCCCTGTGTGGTTCTCCGCTGCACAAATGCACATTAACAATATCGAAATTCTCCAGAATAAAACTCTCAGAAGAATTCGCCGAGCTTACCGTTACATGTCGAACGAGACAATTAGAAGAGACTTCGGCATCTCTACTGTCACTAAGCAGGCTTATAAAATTTCTAAGAAATTTTATAACAACCTGCCTAATATTAATAATATGGTAATCGCAGAACTCCCAGATTACGACTTCAGTCTCCCTGCTAATCGTAAACGCCCACGGGCGTGTCTCCTCAGGATATAACATTAATTTCCTCACCGCGATACTCTTCACATCTTGCTCACCTACTCACGTCGCTGTCATAGCGCAGTGCATTCGCGCTGGCCCGGTAAGCCCTACGTTGTGGGTTCGGACCTAGGTGGTGTTGCCTAGTCCAAATTCACTTATTTTGAAACTCTCACCTTTCCCCCCTGCGGAATTCTGCAATTATCACATTATTATTGTATGACCCTGAATGGGCCTTTTTTTTTCTTAAACTTAACATCTAGTTTACTGTGGGCCAGTAACCTCCCTTACCGAATAATTATCCTTCTCCATTACTTAATATTACTTCACTTTTTAAAAATTAATTATACCTTAATTACTTGAAACTCTAATGATTTATTATCATTAACTTAACTTTCTTTATCCTTCAACTCATGAAGGCCTTAAAATTTTAACTTACCTTTAAAGATCAATATCCTAATACTTAATCTATCTTTAAGACTACTAAATTTTTTACTGAGCACATTTACATTGACTACAAAATATCTTGCTGACAGGAGTTAAAACCAGCAGGTCCAGGAACTCCACTACCAAAATAAAACAGCTGCTTGGTGCCAGGAAAAATATAGAGCAAACGAGCTGTCTTGATCCACTCCTCTCCTGGCGACCTTTCCCTCTCTTTCTCTTTGTCTCTTTCTATTATATACGGTTGTATGTGTGCGTGTTCGTGCGAGTATCGAGATTCGAGCAGCAATCATTGTGCGCGGCCAGCTGTATAACCTCAATTCTAAACACGTGTAACTAATATTTCAACTTATTTTTTGTTTGCTATTGTTTTAATTAACACGGAATTTATATTGTGTCATTATTGCAATTTTATAATGGAAAGTCGAGAAACAGAAACTGCAGCAAGTGTATATAATGAAAACTTAGAAAAGTAAGTTAATAAATCACAAAATTGATACTCAAACATATGCATCTTATTATAGTTACCATAACCCAATAATTACTATGATACAATATAATGATAAAATTTAAAAGAAATTTTCTTATTTAGAATTTTTTATATATAATTTATAATTCACTATTTTATATTTAATTTTTAATAAGTGACTATTTTTCCTAAAATATTAAATGAAATTTATTGATTTAAATCCTTACTTTACGTTTTTGCTTTGAAAAAATAATAAAAAATAAAAATAGAATATACAAATTAGAGAGAGACAGAGAGAGAGTTGGTTGGTTGGTTGAATAAAAGAGGACTGCGCTTTTTGGCGTGACAAAAATACACTAATATAATCAATAGAAATCTACATATTAAATCACATTTAGAGTTGAAAAAATAACGTAAGGAACTTTTCCTGACGGGGGTCCCCCGACCACACAATTTGTTTTCTTTTTTTTCTAAACTTTAGGGCTCTTGCGCGATTTCAAAACCAATTTATATTTTTTTATATTATTTTTCCCGTTATTAGGATGCCAATGCGCAAGTTTTCCGCGCTATAAGAAATTGATTATAAAAAAATAATTTTTTTCGCCCCACCCTATTATATACGGAGATATTCAAGATTGGCGGACAGTATGCAGACTAAGTCTTCTACTAACTATAACTTCGAGAATTAACTTTAGATGAAAAATAGCTGAGTGGCAACCCGATGTGTTACTTTTTCGATTTAAAATGAAATAGTTTCATTTCTTAATGATTAAAAACCGTAGAATTTTTAAAAAAAGGAAATAATAATTTAAAATTTTCTTTCTCAAATTTCGGTTTTTGGCTTTTGAAATAATTCTTCCAAATTTCCGTTTTCAAATTTTGCTTTTTGACAAAAAATAAATTCATTCAATTAGAAAAAATTCAAAAGATTTTAACTTCTCATTTCCTAAAACTAAAATTATTTCTCGTACTTTAAAATTATTTCTGGATTTCAATTATTAAATGATTCGTTCTCAACAAATACTTTTCATTTTGGCAACATGGCCGAATGTAAACAGAAAATCTCATGGGCGAAAAAGGGCTTAAAAAATAGAAAGACAGTTCTCAAGAATTCAAAATTGATGGAGGAAGAATCCTCATCAGTTGGTCATTAATTAGAAACAAATTTGACGAACTTGCTGGAATTATTAGTGAGTAAAATAATAAGTCAAAAAATTACGAACTCCCCATTCAGTTACAATGGCGATCAGTTCGGGAAATTTCAAAAGAGAGTTTTGTAATTACGTTTTTTTAGAATGATAACATTTTTTCTATTAAATGTATTTGGTATATTTTTGAAGCTGAACATCTATAAAATACCGATAGATCGTAAAATTGACATTAATAGGTGCAGAAAACTGAAATATTTGTCCATCAAAATTGTCGATTTCGTGAAATTCGGAAAACTGCTTTGGGGAAAAAGCTTCGTTTGCAGTGAAAAACATTTTTAACTTTTTGAAAATGTGCATATCCTTAAAGATAAAGAGTTGTAGAACACATGGAAATAAAAAATTTGTCGACTGGTGGGCGGAAAAGTTTAATTTTGCATGCATGAAAATAGTGGAAATTTGCGAAACGGAAAGGAGCTGGCCCACCCGGAATGACATATGTTTATTACCCGCTTCTCTTGAGTTCGGCGGTTTTAATTGAATAGTTTAAAAAGTTTAAAGTTTTGAAAGTTGAGGATGGTATCAGTGCACGCGTCTCGTCCAACCGCGTCCATCGGTACCAGTCGCGATATCCTGCTATGCTCGGTTCGCGAGATTAGCCCGTCCCCGTGTCTGCTAACTAACAAACTAACATTTGTTTACGTTCAGCTGTTATTATATAGATGATTTATTTTTTCATGTATTTTGAATTGTTTCATAATAAATACATCATTTGATATTATTATACTTGGCTATTATTTTATTATGTTTGTATCTTGCGTTTTGCTTTAAACGCGGTTTTAAAAGAGTAAATTTTATTTTAATGTAGTTATATAGGTAATTACATATTCCGTATTTATTATTAAGTTATAATAAATATTACAGACCACTTTTTTAGCTCACCACACGTACGCCACTGGGTGGACCGCAACACCTTGAAAAAATTAAAAGTAGCCCGTACCCTGGAAAAGTCTGGCCACCCCTGCTCTATATGTTATGTCAACGCTAAAAGCTTTCGTTCCATTGACTGATATTAACACTCAAATATAAATGACGTCTTTTAACTGAAATATTTCACCTGTTGTCATATGCTTTCGAAAATTCGAATTCACTTCAGGGGTGATAATGTGTATCCGGCATCAACACTAACACGCTGAAAAGGATATTTTTTGCTTTTCTAATCCTTTTTTCACTCTCCTAAAGGTAGTAATTCTTTGCTCTGCGCATGCCTTTGTTGATTTTAAATAGAATTTAACCATATTTTGAAGGTGTAAGAAAGACTTTCACGATCGTTTTAATTTTCCATGTGAACACTGACAGAAACTTTTGTAACAGAAGGCGTTACTTAGAGATTGCTGTACCGCCTACTTTCCTGACGTGAATCATTTCTTTAAAATTTCTTTTAAAGGCTAATATTCGTTTACGGGGGAGAAAAAGCTTATCTCCCACACACTAAATATTTTTAGATCAGCGACAAAATTCATCACATGCTTCAGTGTAAATTTAACTAGATTATTTTAAATTAACATTTTCAAGCCTGTTAATATCAGCTAAAAATCGTCGAATAACCAACTGGGATAATAATCCAAGATCATATTTGATAAGAAATTAAATATCAAAATTAAAAAAACAATATCATAAAAAGTGCCATTAAAAAGTGATCATCTGTTGATTAGTACTTCCAAATTTAATAACGATAAACTTTCCCATTTCACTAAATAAGAGGGTCGTTTACCATTATAAATGTCTCTCTGAACTGTCTTTTTTGATACTTCATTGAAAACTATAAGATCACATGTGTAAATAATGATACATTACTTTCTAGAAATATTTATGTACACATGTACGGACGCAAACAAGCTGCAGCCTCTGAGCACATGTATTCAAACAGAAGATAACATGCATCCGACATATGAAAAGGCTTTAGATATTCTTCCTCAGAACTGGGAACGTCTAAGGTAGTCAAATGAAATAAAATAAAACAAAAGAATTTTTAAGGAAAATCTTATATGGATATAAGCCTGCTTCAATAGCGAGCTGATATTGCACCAAGCCGCCAATTTTCTGCTTTAATTAGTAAGTACTTAATTTTGTAATCTGAAGAGACTGTTGTTTCTTTGTTCCAATAAATGCATGAAGAGACGGAGGTAATTAACGGTTGTCATTTATTAAAATTTATATTCGTTTACCTAGAAAACTTCGTGATAAAATGTGCAGCCAATATCACTTTGAAATATTTACAATTTTAGAGTTCAAAGGCATAGTGAGAATTCAATTAATTTTGCAGTTTCTGTCCCTTTCCCCCTCCCCCCCCCCCAAAAAAATAGAAATAAAATCCTTGCAGCTGCCTACTTGCGACACTATAGTTTCCACTCATCTTTAATTCCAAAGCAGCATAATTCTATGTTTGATAGTTGACCATGCTGACACACTACGTAATCACAACTATTGAACCCAAATTGTAATATATGCAAAAGAACTAAGGGAGGATTTTACCTCTACATTATTCTTCACAATTACGAATGAAGTCTCGTTTTCAGTCGAGACTACTTTCGTCATGATATCACTGTCACATTTTCATATGTCACTCTCAAAACAGATATACGACGTCGGTATAGTGGAATTACATACATATTTATTTATTTTCCAATGTGGGTACTTTGTGCTTCCTAAGGATATTGACTCATCTGTACTGCGATTCCGGTGTATGCGATCCTCACTTGTGTTTTTGTTAACTTGGCTATTTTAACGTAGGATTACGTTCCTCATTAACGGTCTTTCGGAGAGAAAAATATTGTCTGGCGTCCCGAGTTATAATTTTTGCACCGGGCAAAACCCAATAGCAGTGAACAGATAAATAAAAACTACAAAGTACGTTTAAAAAAAGGTAAGCAACGATAAGTAATCCTACGTTAATAACACGCGGTAGTTTCGTTAGAAGAGACTACCTGAAATATTTTTTTTCACTTTTCACTGACTTTTGAGTAAGGGTTTAGTTACCACTTTTTTCTTACAGAAATGTGAATATTTTGTGCGCCAATTTTCGCAGTTTTTTATCGAAGATCCTGAAGCGCTCCAATCACTTTTCTTCTTTCTCTACTTTCTGTCCAATCATGGTTCCCCGCTGCTTACTCTCTGAAAGCCTGCACTTGAGGGCATGGCCCAGGTAGTGCAGTTAGACCAATCTTCCTATGGTCCTATGGTCAGTTTTTCACGGGTATTTAAACTATCAGTTTTTTTTAACAGCTTTAAGCTGTAAGTGTTTTTCGCCTAAATAGTAGGTGATTCCACTGCATGTTATTCCCGTTCGTTGTAACCCTGAGTATGCTTGGGGGAATTGAAAGAATAGCTGAATAAGACGCTGATCTTAAAACTCACACCATCCACGAAAGAGGAGCGTTGGGTACGCCCAATGACTCCTGTCCTATGCTGGTGCTACAGACGCCCTTAGTACGAGAGTGACCGATTTCAGGCTGAGGCCCACCCGGGAAACATACGACCATCTTGCCGTTCGGAGGAAAATTCATGAACCAATGCTGCCACGTGAAGAGGAGCGGTTGTCTACAGGGATGCCTCTAGATTGGAAATCGATGATTACCGGCCTATTTGGCCTGCACAACGGAGATGACAGAGGTTTAGAATGATCACTCTCAAGTCGATACCCCAAATTCATCGAAGTTTCAATTTTCCACGAAATTTTTATAAGTGGTTACGGTGATCATTTAATGCTACAATTAGACATAAAATAAATTTTAATCTTTTTTCCACGAAACTTAAAAAAAATTTAAATAATTAAAAATGTAAACACATTTCTAGATAATAAAGTAAAATAGTTAGAATGAGTTACCTTTACTTCAGAGTAATTTTATTTGCTTTAGTTTTTAAACAAAATCTGGAATACCCTAAAGATCAATCATTAACTTTTATCTTTAAAACATTTGTCTTTTAAAATTCAAAATGACAAAATTGTTTATGTACAAATACATAGAATATTAATATTTTTTTAAAAATATTTATTAAGTTTGGACTTTTCAGGTCTCGTATTGTCCGTGAAGGTCCTCGTATAAAGCGTGGAATTTTGCAATATTACACATTAAAAACCAATATTTCAAAACAATTTGTAGGGTAAGTATGCCGAATATGAGACCCCGTTTGATTTTCATATATAACTAAGAAAGTATGTGAGGGATTATAGTACCAACTCCATATCCTTTTAATGCATATATTTTAATACATACAACACGGTAAGAAAATGAAAATAACCTTAGAGTTTTCTTGTATGAAATTATAAGCACAATTGTTCCATTTTTTGGGGTCTGAAAAAAGTAGTCCTCATATGAGACCCCATTCTACAACTCTAAAAATGAATTAAAATTACTGAAAAGTTCGTAAAATCAAAACTGTACACAATAATTAGATAACAGTTACCTATATACACTAATAGGTGAAAAAGAAAAGTGACATTTTAAACCAATTAGTTCGTTTACACTACAGGTTTTATTTACTTTTCGTTTTTAGATTCAAACTTTTCACATAGTTTACAAATAAAAAGTTCGTCAGCTCCACAATCTTCATCAGCCCATCTGAAACACCTTCTACATTGACGCCACTGCTTTCCCCGTTTGTCTTCTGGAAATAAACAACCATAAAAAAGGCATTCAGCGTCGTATTTCATCTATTATCAGTACTGCCATGGAGAGAAAGTTTTTCATAGCTTCAATTGAGCTGAAATCATCATAGCTATAATTAGGCTTATTCGTTCTCTGTTTTTTAACTAGTGTTTTTTTCATCCATCCATAGTGATATACTTCCTGTAGGGACCCCTTTTCCTTTTTCAATTATTGTTTCCTTATCCTTTTCTCTTTTATCTTGATCTCCTTTTCCTTGTTTATCCTTTAATTTCTTGTCTTTTAGGTCTATTTTTTTTCCTTGTAGGAAAAAAAGTTTTTTTTTCTGAATATGCAGCAGTTCTTTTATTAATACTATCAATCAATTTATTTTTATAAGGCGATGATGTGATAATATCGGCTTTACAAGCCCTACTTGGTTTCGAGGTGTTTTTTCTCAGGTAACGTAGGCAAGGGATTTATTTCTTCAGGAGTCATTAAAAACTGGTCTCAACTTGTTGTTTGATCAATATCTTCCACATTGTCACTACTGCTACATGTATGTGGATTTCACTTGGACGTCATTGCATCTGCAGCTTCAGAGAAAACAAGGCTGTGAGAGTGAAAACTAAAATGCCTAATATGAGATCCTATCTCATATAAGGCATGCTTTGAGGTCTCATATTGGTCACGACTACGATGTTGAACACGACAACGAATGTTTTAGGTTAGGATTGACGTTAGCCAGAGCCCGACTTTGATCCAATGGGGCCCTGGGCAAAGCAGACTTTGGGGGCCCCCTCCAAGGACAGATCCAGAGGGAGGCCATGTGCCCTCCCCCTCCAGGAGTAGATTTCCACATGAACATGTGGGACACTCACCAAGGCCCCCCCCCCATAAATTCGGACTGGAAATTCAAAAAATTTTCGACCAAAAAGTCAAACATTTGAAATATAATAATAATAATAATAATAATGTGTTAATTAATTTACTTTTTAACGTTAATAAATTAAATTCAGGAAATTTTCTTTTGAAATGAATATAGTGGGTGCACTGTGCCCCACCCAGGATTTTTTCTGTATCCGCCACTGCCCACCTTTACTGAATTAACCTAAAACCAAATTTTCAAAAATATGTACAACTTAATACTAAATTAGGGGGCCCCATAAATTTGGGGGCCCTGGGCAAGTGCCCCACTTGCCCATGCGGAAATCTGGGCCTGACGTTAGCTTAAAAACAAACAGGCATGTTTACACTCCACACTTATAGCTACCTATCCAATACTAACAGTTTTAATAAGAGTCTTGCCTTGAAGGTGAAAACAGCCAATGAAAATGATGATGCAAAAAAGTCGACGAGCACACATTCAGGAAAATAATACTGTACCTTTATGTGTGCTTGCAAACACTCGACTGACTCACCGATTGCGAATGATGCAATAGAATATTGTTTTCGCTCCAGTCGCCAGACGGCAGTACTTGATACGTCCTATAAGCTGGAGTCTCATATTAGGCAAGGTCTCATATTCAGCATACTTATCCTATGTTTTACCCATGATCTCGTATTAACCGTGATCATATTAAGTGGGTTCTACTGTATATTATTGTTATTTTTTTATATTCAACGTAAACAATTTTCCTTTAATCCTGAGGACAGAAATATAGACACAAAAAATTTTCCTTACCGAGAATATGGAGCTTTGCTTTCCGGTGCCTCGTTAACCATCCATGTCAATGTCACATTTTAAATTATATTAAGTTGCTCAAGATTGTGGAAAATCAAATTAGTATTTCACATAAAATGAATTAAAAGAGACTTCAACAATATAATTCGAAAAACAATCTGAATTTTTAAGCAAACAAATATGATGAGAATGTGGAAACATCGAAAATTCCCAAATGTTACTTCAGAATGTTATGGAAAGACGTTTTATTATTTTGATTACTATCAACAAAATTTTCTACGAAACTCAACTACAACAACAACAACAAAATCTCAAAAATCTAAAGTTGCAAAATACTACAGTGCAAGCCTTGTACTGTTAATAAACAGTGTGCTTTTAGCATCGCCAGGGCCCGACTTAGCCTAATTGGGGCCCGGGGCAAAAACTTCTTTGGGCCCCCCCTCTGCTTCACTACTTCAGTAATGAAGAACTTAATACTTAATACTAAACTTTCTATTCAATTTGGGGGCCCCCATTTGATGTGGGGGCCCGGGGCAACTGCCCCGCATGCCCCTGCCTTAGTCAGGCTCTGAGCATCGCTACTTGTTTTTCGGATTATAATTTGTGCACAGTAGATAATTAATACCTGTTAGGCATTCTTTATTATCTCATCAACAGTGGTAAATAAATGATGAAAACTTTTTTCTGTGAAATTTGCTAAACAGTTACTTTAATTCAATAAATCCGTTTCACACCCCCCCCCCTTCCAGAGAACGCTTCGCGACCCCCTACTGGGTTACGTCTCACTTGTTGGGAAACACTGTTCTAGAGTTTTTTTAAATTCATTCCTGCGCAGGAACACCATGAATTTATTAATATTCACTTTCTGACTTTGTTTTTGAGCATTTCTAATTCTTTCGTCAACAGTCTACAATATCATATACTGATTACTCAGCATCTCTTATGCCCCTTTTATTAAGCGTAAGTATTGAAGAATATGTGTATAGACCAGAAACTCAGGCTAAGACTTTTAAGCACTAAAAGCTTTTACTTAGAACGCACATTAAAAGAGAAAGTAGCTTCATTTACGAGAAAAAGGAAGGTTTTCATTTCAATAAACACAGTTTTAGATACTTCTCCCATACAAATTTTATCGTTGCTACATTAGTATTTTGCCTTTCATCGAGTAAACAATGTCTAAGTAATGCTGAAATAGTAAAATGTCTAACACTGTTTTATTTTCTTGCAACTCTCAAAAGAAACCGATTTTTTCTGTAAACATTTCAATGCAGATTATTTAAGAAGTATTTGATCTCTCAAGACAATTCAAGTAAAAATAAATTAAATTTTTAAATTAAATGATTGAAAAATTAATAAAATTTTAATCATTTTAAATGAATTTTAAAATTTACTAGTTTAAATCAAATAACAAATTTTGAAATAAATTGAGCTATATATATAGATTTTTAAATTATTACAATTTTATCATTACACAAAAATTTAATTTTTTATTTATTTAAGACAATTTTTACGTGATAACTTTAATTTAAAAACTTCAGTCACATAACTAAAAGTCTTGGATATCAAAACAGATACAGGGGGATCGAAAAAGGTGTCCGTGATTTCAGTTGTGCACACCAAGAACAACAATCGACCTATCGAATATTTCGTAGCAGTAGATAGTATGGTAAATCTGTGAGCTTTATTTTTTCCACGTCATGGTGACCATGACTACGTTGGGATCATGCATCGACGCTATGACGTCGCGCTTCCTCGTAAATGGGTTTTGACGTTGGATAGGAAGGGGGCGGTCCAATTTTTTGGCCATCAAGAAATCCCGATTTCAATCCCTCTTCAATTTTTTCAATGGGATTGCCTGAAAAACGTTGTATACGCTTATACTATCCAGGACTACATCATTTATCGGACAGAATCACTGCTGCAGTAGTGACAGTGACTCCTGCTATGATCAAACGTACCTGGATGAGGATCGACTATCGCCTAGATGTGTGCTGAGCGACGAGGGGTGCTCATATTGAAACCTACTAGGTAATGTACAAAACTATATTCGTTTCTGTATATTTTTTGGGGAAATAAACACGAGTTCTATTATATGGCTCTTTATCTCACGCAGCACAGGATATTTAGGAAATGGCTCTGTACCCTAGGGAATTCATTTCTAAGAATTGTATCTTGTTTAACAAAGGTTATATTTAATACTGTCCAAGGTATCGTTTTAGTTGCAATGGAAGCTATGTCAAGAATATATAAGGAAGGTTATTCAGACAACACACAAATTAGAGGTTAAATATTATCATTCGGATGGTCACCAGATTGGAAAGGGATACGTTATATCCTAGGCGACGCCTTAGGCAGCTGAACTTTTCTGAAATTCTCAGTCAAGCCAGGAAAACGTCATTAGAAGTGTGATTTGCTGATAAGCTCTGGTTTTGTTGGTTGGATTTAGGAGAGTTACAGTCAAAGCCCTGCTATGCGAAATACTAGCGATTGTCTAATACCATATAGGAATGTCTAAAACAGATAGGGTGTTAAAAAGCAAGGGTGGTTAAAATTGTGTAATTCTATAAATAATTGTTATGTTTTCATTAATTTGTTACAATGTCACCTAGGGTTTCATTTTTTTATTGCCGGGATCAAGTTTACTTTCTCCCTGAAGTCAACAGGTCTCGGTTGTTATGTGACTGTTCCGGCAAATGGCCACATCATTGGCGTCCAACGTGGGGCATCCTGTTTTAGCATGTAAAAAGTTTTTTTATTAGTTGTCGGTCGGTAAAAATAGCACCCAACTATTTTTTTTTGTTTGGAATAGATTGGATCGGCTTGGTTTTTTTAGCTTTTACTGAACTTAGTTAAGCGAATGTCTGCACTTGTCGTCTGGTTCGTCGCGACAACAGCTCATTTGGTCAGAAATAAATGTCTTTTATATTTTGTATATATGTATAAAATGTTTTGGAAATCGGGCCCTATATTGATATTAAATAAGGCATTTCTATGAATTTTAAAGTAAATACTTTAAAAAAATTTTGTAACTGTTCTAAAGAAAAATTAAAAATGTTTTTGGCACCAAGCCCAATGAATGTGCAATGTTTAAGTGTATTGAATATAAATTTTTTAGTGTTAACAAGTTACTATAATCAAGTGCTCTTAACAATCTAATTAATTCAAGGTGTCAAGGAGGTGCTGTCGGGCACCGGCAATAAGTACAACTAAACCAACGTATTGCTGCTCAACTTCGACAGCTATTTTAGTATAGTTTTCTAAAGCGTTGGTGTGTGCAGTTTTCGTTGAGTGATTTTTTGCTCCTGTATTAACTTTTGATGATTTTACAAACTTGTTTACATCACAACTATAGTTAGTACATGCTTGAATTACGTTTAATTGTCTTTAGTTTCCTGTAGTTAAACATATGTTTACGTATCTTTCACGAGTGACCTTACGTCCCTAACTTAAATCGTTTCCCTGGGGCGGAACGGGTGGGGCAGAATGGGGTAGTACACCATTCTGTCCCGCAATGTTTTTAACTAAGATATCGTTTTTGGTACGATCCTAATTTTTTTCTTTCGATTTCAGATGGTTCGAGACTATAAGAAAAAAACAAATAGGAAATCATGGTCTACTGAGGCAATGAACAATGCTGTCGAGGTGGTTATTTCTGGAAAATCTGGGTATTTGAATGCTTCGAACCAACTTGATGTTCCCCAGTCTACTCTGGAAAGATACGCGAAAAAAGAAAGGAAAACCCTTACTACAAAATCGATAAAACGGCTGGAAAATTTAAAAAGGTATTTGCAGAAGAGCAGAAACTTGCGGTCGTTAACTACTTAAAAACTATGGAGGCTGGGTTATTCGGTCTAACAATGAAGGCCTTGCGTGGCTTAGCTTATCATTTGGCAGTAAGAAATGGCACTTGTCATAGATTTAAAAATGGAATCGCTGGCCAAGATTGGGTCAATATATTCCTTAAGAGACATCCTACTTTATCTGTTCTCAAAGCCGAAGCAACATCTGGTGCAAGAGCCATGGGCTTTAATAAAGTAGCTGTCGATGGGGTTTTTTTTGTGTTGATAGCGAACTTACTCGACACGCACAAACTAACGGCTTCTCAAATATTTAATTTCGATGAAACGGGCATTTCCGTGAACCCTAAAAACCAATCTTTTCAAGATTGGTTTCAAGAATCTTTGCAAGATCATAGCTTGCAAGGAGAAACGTCAAGTCGGATCATTAACATCCGCAGAAAGGGACAAAACTGTAACCTGCCGTATTTATATGTCGGCAAGCTGAGCTTACATGACCCCGATGCTCATTTTTCCTCGAAAGAAGAAGCAGAAAGAATTCGAGTTAGGATTGCCTCCAGGATCTGTGGTGCACAGCACTGGATGGATGACTACTGAGTCATTTCATGTATAGTTTCGAACATTTGTGGAATTTTCTAAAGCATCAAAAGACTTCCCGGTTCTTCTTATATTAGATGGCCACTCAACACATATGAAGAAAATTGAGGTTATAGACTACGCGAGGGAGAGTGGCGTTTCGTTGCTATGTCTACCACCGCATTGACTTCAGCCATTTGATGTTTCTTTTATGATGCCTTTAAGTCTTCATTACAGCAAAGAGCTTCGAAAATGGCTACGAAGCAACCCAGGGAACGTCGTAACTCTCTTTCAAATTTCAACGCTTTTTGAATCAGCTTTTATCCAATGCGCAACAATGAAAACTGCTGTTAATGGTTTCCAAGATACAGGAATATGGCCAACTGATCCATACATATTCACCGACGCAGATTTTCTCCCAGCAGACCCAACTGAACAATTAGAATTGCCTTCGCCTAGCACACCAGTTAAAAACACATGCATATCAGGTTGGATGATAAAGCTGGTGAGGTTTCAGTCAACTCTAATGATGACACGCCGGTTAAGAAGGTCCGATTTGATGACGCTAGTTGTACCACTCCTGGCTGCTCTTGGATGAGAACTGACAACAGGGCCTCTTCATTTCATGTTTTACCTGAAATTCTAATGCCTATTCCAAAAGTTCAAGAAAGCGCGAAAAGGACGAATAAGAAGAAGGGGGAAGACCGCTGTCTAAACAGATTCCCTATACAAAAAAGAGTTAGAAGACGCTATTGAGCAAAAAGAAGAAAAGAACTTTGCTAAAGAAGAAAGAGCAAGGATAAAAATATTTGAGAAAGAGAATAAAATTAAGAATGGAATAAAGAAGGGAAAATGCCTGAAGATAAATGGAAAAAAGAAGGAGATGAAGAGAGAACCCCAAACTGACGAGATTGATTCTGGGGATTGTTCTGACCGCGAGTGTTTATATTGCGGTGAATTTTACTCAAAGTCAGTTGAAGGTTGTGTCGCTTGTTCCATGTGAAAAAATGGGCACACAATTCCTGTGCGGCAATAGATAGCGAAGATGATGAGGCTGTACTAGTGTGTGAATTTTGTGAATAGGCATAAGAAAAGAACACAATCAATGAAAACCGTAACCTTAATTAAACCTTTATAATCAATTAAAACTAAATAAATATAGAGCAAATTTATTTTTTTTTTGCATTTCCATTAGTTTATATGTTTTTATAATTAATTGTCCTTACCACCCCGTTCTGCTCCGTGTTATTTTCTTACAATATTATTAAATTTTTGTGATTATTACATTATAATGTATACATAGAAAAATGTGCAGCTCTCTTAATTAACCCTTTTGTATTTTTAAAACACATTTTCAACTTCGTACCCCGTTCTACCCCCAGGTTCCCCTATATGAGAACCAATAGCGTTCTAACATTAAATTCTGTTTAATTTAGAATTTTGTTTATTTTATAAAATTTTAATTATTGTTGCATTTTTTTGTTAAAACCCATCTTTTCAAGTAATAGGAGCTGGATTTTTAAAATTTTTTTAATATATATATTTCGTTTTAATTTTGATTTTTAATTGAATCTATCTTAATGTAAATTATGTTTTGTTTTAAATACTTAAATTTAAAATTGATTTTGGTTTAGAGTTCTTTAGTCCTAATTTGATTTTTTGTTTGAATTCTTTAATTCGAACTTGGCTCTGATTTTAAATTTAATTTTGGTTTAAATTTTACTTTTGTTTAAATTTAAGCTTGATTTGAAGTTTTGAAGCTTGATTTGAACTTTGATTTGGATTTGAATTTTGATGTTATTTTGATTTAGAAATTGAATTTTGTTTTAATTTTGTTTTAATTCTTAATTACAAACATTTGAGTTAAATTTTGTTAGGTATTTTGTTTAAAATTCTACAAAATATCTACAAAATTTGTTAGGTATTTGTTTGAAATTCATTTAGAATTATAGTTGATTCATCGCTATTATTGTTTTGATTTTGTAAGAATTCTATTGTTACAGGATTGGCATGGTATTGTGTTCAAAACTTAATTGATTTAATTGTGTAAACCTTTCATTGTTGAATAATTTAAAAGAAAATTTTTAAATTTTAAGAATATTTAGTAACTTTTGACTCCATTTTTTTTGAAGCACTGCATTTTTTAATTTCTTAATCTTTGGATGATTTTGGATATTCTAAATGGACTAATTGACTCATTGGACTGATTTTTCTCTATCTAAACTGTTCTAACTGTTGATTCTAAACTGTTTTTTAAATCCCTATTTTCAAGGTTTTAAATTTTTTTTGTTTATAAATATATACAGGATGGTCATAAAGAAACTTTGCCGATATATGGACCTCTAGCGGCCGTTTCATTCAACCTATCGAGATGAGATTTCAGATATAGTTATTCAGAGGTAGGAGCTCGGGATTCTGAGAACGGCAACACAGTGACGCTCACGGTTACGGTTATAGGTATAGAAACTCAAAATTTTCAAACGGCAACGCCCACTTTTTTTCGGTTTTCTATGCTGAATATCTGGCGAACGGCGTTCTGTGATTGGTTTCTAGCCTCTGTCATATGCAAATTTCCTCCGTGCGCCACTATCGTGTCTTTGTTGGCCGTTCGCAGAGCTGATTTTTTTGTGCAAGCATAACGCGTCCTTTTTATGTGATACACGTACCGTTCCAATGGTTTTTAGGGTTTTGGCATGCGCTGAGCATTTTGCGACAGGAAAAAGTGGGCCTTGCTATTTGAAAATTTCGAGTTTCTATACCTGTAACCGTGAGCGTCACTATGTTGCCGTACTCAGGATTCCGAGCTCATACCTCTGAATAACTATATCTGAAATCTCATTTCGATAGGTTGTACGGAACAGTCGCTAGAGGTCCATAAATCGGTAAAGTTTCTTTATGACCACCCGGTATATATGACCTATAATAGAACTTAGGCGGATTTTTTTTCAAATACTGTGATATGGTATTAGGAGCACGCTTCTTTAAGACTGCTGTGTACTAACCCTATTGGATTCGCTCACTTCATTGTACCCCATGGAGAAAATTTATGCAAGGATTGCCGATTTGGATTGAAAGATTTTTTTAAAAATTGTAATCTGTCATAGAGAGTGAAATTTTACACCTTAGGGCATTTTTCGTTTTTAAAACAAATGCAAATAATACTTTAAAATTAAAATTATTCGGGAAAAAATCTGGTATAGTGTGTTTTAAACGCTCATCAATATCTTTGATGGAAGAAATTTACAACATGAATCCTGTTGAAAGGTGCAAAAAAGTTCAGATTACCTGAAAATACCATTTTGATTGGACTATCAGCATTTATATAGCTGTAAATAGTAAGCACATTTTCTCCATAGGTTAACATTGAGGTGAGCGAATTCAATAGGATAAGTACACAGCAGCCTTAATATCAATAATTATAATGCACTGACTGCATAGCTTGAAATAAAACTATATTTCACAAACATCAATGTATTTGATTGGCTTATCAAAATTTCCTTCAAACTATAACAGTTATGATAAGTCACGCATTCCAAGTTATGTAAATATCAATATCAGAACTTCCCTTGAAACTCGAGAAATGTGTATTTTTGTAGCTATACAAAGACTAAATGTCAACACTTGTCTAATTTTTATTCCAGGATAAATTTCATCCATCTCATTGCGAAATCTTTCTCCGCGAATAACAAATAACGTTATTCATCATCTCGGATGGGGGGAGATTTATGAACAGCAAAAGTGAATTACACTCTTCATCTCTCAGTTCAAAGGTTTCTCTTGTTCCCAATCCATCATGAAAAGGGGCGTAAAAAAATGAGAATTTAATTTTCGAGGTGGGCGTGGCTCATGCCCCTGCTAATGGTGACTGTAATTGGATTTATATGAGGCACTGACTGAGGGTATGCAATTTTTCGAAATGTTAATGAAGATGCTGCCTTAATGAGATGATAAATATGATGCTGCCGTAACAAAAGTGAGAATGCTTTGAATTTCACAAATATGATTCCGCTGTCGCAACAGGTGACAAAAGATTTGCAGAACACATTCTTTTTGCATCTTTTGATGCAATATATCAAATACAACAACTATGTTCTCTTAAACAAGAGATCGTTCCTATGGATTAAAGTAAACTTCATAGCGACTTTGGAACCTTAAATTAAGTAAGCAACCATACAAGACAAAACAAAAATTGTAAGAAACTATGGAGCTGATATATGGGTCTGAGGTAGCTAAGTGGTAGCGCGTTTGGTTTCGGATTGGAGTGCTCAGTTTGAATCTCGGAGATCGCCTTCATGTCTAGGTCAGATATGAGCACCTTACATCCGTAAATCGGAAAGTCTTATGATGCCAATGGGTGGAAGAGGGTACAAGCCCTCGAGATATCAGGGGGTGCTCGGTCAAAATTGAAGTGGCACCTGGGAGTGGTGTCGGTTCACCTCGGTGGGTGCAATACGGTGCTCACATTGAAAGCAAACAACGATTCTGGCGGATGAAATACGTATATCGTCACTGACAAGTGCCCCATATTGGATATATATATATATATATATATATATATATATATATATATATATATATATATATATATATATATATATAAGAGAGAGAGAGGGAGATCAAAATTTCAGCGTTCTTTTATTCCGTAATTTATCAAAATAAAGTCAGTCGAGGAACAAACTTATCCATTAGACAGACCATGAAAAACACGTATATTTAAAACCAGGAACTGCAACAATGAAGACGAACAGCACTTCCCTCATAGAATCGCCTATAAAACTTCTAAGCCAAGCGATTCTTTTTGAATACTGCAAATCCAATTTTCCATAGAGTAATTGTTACGGCAACCTTGGCATTTGTAAAAGCCCGCCAACCTTGGCGCGTCACTAGTCAAACTTTGATGTTTTGCTAATGGCAACAGTTCAGTTTCAAAAACTGTTCTGAGTAGTCGCATTTTAGTATTAGTTGTATGTTTCGCAGTATGGTCTGCATTGTTCTTGCCATAGGGCAAACTAGTTAGTTGTTATGTTTGTTTGTGTGTGTAATAAAACCACTTAAAAGACATTGCAGTTTTTAATTAGAAAAATATAGTATACAGTCCATCGAAGAAGGAACAGTAATATTTACACTTTTCTAAGTCCTTCATCAACACATTTTCCCCTTGTTTTTTTATAACAGTGCTGATATAAGTGCAGAAAATTAGGTTTGATCACAATGTGAAACGAAGGAAATTTTGCCATTAAACGAAAGTTTGCGAGAATTCCCTCTCTAAGTTTATAACTTCATTTATGTTAGCAGTCGTCGTGAATGTATCCTTTCTCACAGTTCTATGTAGAATAGGGGAGAATCATAACAAATAATTGCCTTTTATAGTATTTCACGATACACTTTCATATAAAGGAAATATTCTTATAATTTCATATAAATTCATATTCTTATTTTCATATAAATTCATATTCTTATAATTTCATATAAAGGAAATATTTCATATAAAATGAAAATTCAATAGGTAAAATCATTCAAAGCTTGTAACTGGAAGTTTCAGAAACAAACATACTTCAAAGTGTTTTAAGGTTCTCGCCTAAACAGAATTCGATTTGTTTAGTAAAAAAATAAGGAAATTCGTTTACCCTTCGTATACATCTTGGTACAAAATTTAGGAAGTACGAAGTTGAAGGTTTCCCGAAATTGAACTGGGAAATGTAGCTGGGTATTATGAAATTAGATTTCTAAATCGGCTAAAAGACACTAAAATTGAAACTGTAGTATGGCCTTTCCTTGTTCATTTCCAAAGAGCAAGTAAAGGCGTCAAAATATTCGACTTCGCGTAACAGTCTCCATCATACACAAACTAACGTTTTCTCAAAATAATAAACGTCAAAATAAACAAAAATAGACCTAAACGTTGGGAAATAATGATATAAAATTATAACTAGCATTAAGAGTTTGGGGATTTTTGTTCTTAAAGCTTTAAGAAGTCTGTTAAATTTTAAAGTGGATCAAAATTTAACAGACTAAATTTCTAGTTATAAATGTGATCATTTCAAAGCTTAAAAAAGAGAACTTAAGGGCTCGGAGGATCCTTAAACCATCAATTTTTTGAAATTTTGATTTATTTAAAATTTTGATAACTGAACTACAATCTTTCCTACGCATCTTAGTACCACTTGTATTTACAAATTCCTTCTACTATGGAACACGAGTAATTCGGAAATAAATAATTACGCTCTGACGGTTTATAGTATGTTCCTGGGTTATACGTAATGTATACTTTTAAGTATTTCAAAATTCGAAAAGAAATTTCTTGAACAACAATGTAGGAGTATCTTTATTTCTTAAAAAATATTATGCTCTAGAACAGGGGTTCTCAACCTTTTAGGCTCTGTGCCCCCCTTTGAACACTGATGGGAGGTCACGCCTCCCCCACCACCACCAACATACAGGTATGTCGCACACAATACAAGTAGTACAATCGGAATTTGAAACTGAAGCTTGTTATTAAATGAAAAGATAGAATAGATAATTTCATACACAAAATTTAATATTACTACACATAGCTTAATTGGAATCATATTATTATTAGAACATATGAAATCAAAGAATTAAACATAGATCAGATATATTTGAGGTAATCAAAGATCTAGGTGAAGTAATTTTACTTTTAAATTAGAGTTAGTCTTACTTTTTATTTTATTTTTTAACTCACGCCTCCCTTGAAATTCTTCTACGCCCCCCAGGTTGACAACCGCTGCTCTAGAAAATAAAATATGAATATATAAACATATTATTAAAGATAAAATCCTCTGTTTATAACAAAAGAAAAATTATTGGTTAATTTGAAAATTGAATAGTAATTTTATCTTTGATGGGCGTATCCTCACATTACTAAATTTTGCTCTTGTGCACACTATGTCTCAGAATGCGTTGAAAGAAATTTTCAATACAACTTAACGGATTTATGAAATATGCTGTATGGAATAACCTCAAATTGAGTGATATTTTGAGAAAAATTTGTATCCATTTTTTAAAAATAATTCCACTTTAAAAAATATAAAAACAAAGGTTTATTAAAAAAGTATAAGTGTTGAAGCATTTTCAAATTGTGAATAAGTGTATATTGTAGCAATTTTTCCTCATTGTCAGATGGAATTATAAAGTGATTCTAATAAAGTGTTTTGTAGAATGAGAAATTCCTGTATCTACGACTAACGAAAGACACCTTTAGACCCCTTAAATATTTATCCCAAAAGAATGTTACGTAGAATTTTTAAAAAATGTCTGTAGAGTAGTATTTTGAACACTAAGTCTATGACGAAGAATGCTACTAGGTCGTTGTCTATACAGGTGAGAATGGTTGGAGATGTTATTTAAAGTGGGGAAATGACAAAGAGTTCACAATTCAGTTGAGATTGGTGATGAGGAACTGTTCACTAAAAAATTGTTCTTACACCGGCACGTTGATCATAATGTTATACGGAATACCCGTTCATCTATGCCTAGTAGAAGTATGGAGTGTTTGTCAATACTCTGGCCGTAGAATAAATTGGTGACGGATTTTCTCAGCACAAAAAGTAGACTGGTTACCTACCATAAAGTTCAGGCGTAACAGTAGTCGGCACGTGAAGCTTACTTAGATGACTGGAAGATCCAGAAGAAGTATTCAAGCATCTAGTTTAACTATAGGAGAACCGACATCAGGATGCGTCGATATCCGGAAACATCATAGACTCGAACAAATCTCCAATTCAGCAGATGAAGACAAGTGGTATCGAAATAAAATAAAAGCTATTGTTATGCCGAATAACACCGGTTCGGTTTAGACTGCTCAAAAAGGACTTTATCTTGCAGGGATAAATGAACAGTCGATTAATTCAATGAAGATTTAAATAATTACTACAAACTTGGAACTAAAAAAATTAGTTTTTTTTTAAAAGCTATTCTTGAATAAACTACGTTATGCATAACATCAAAATTGCTTAATGCATGCTACGGGTCAACACGACCATATAGCTAGTAGTCACAAAAAATCGACGTGAAGGTTTAAGCACAAGCTCACAAGATTACAACAAAATCTAATGTTCCCCCTCACCAAGTTTCAGCTAAGCCGTCCCTCGGGTCAGGGTATCGAGAACCTATATATATAGCAGTCACAGATAATCTTATCGAAATCTATCTCTGAAGAGTATCTCTTTTTTTTTCAATGCTGGACATAGCAAGGAGAGAAGGGTTGCACAACGTACAATCCCGCCAACTCACGAAAGGAGAGTAGAAACCCAACTTAAAAGCGCGCCAACACATTGCCAACGCCTTGTGTCCAAAAAAATAAAATCGCGAATCATCGCCAAACGGGAAACTCTGCTTACCCACATTCCTCTTGGCGGAAGACACTGCCAGAAGAAGCCATTTAAGGAGTTTGATTGGCTGAGACTGGCTGATCTAACCCAGTGGTCGGCAAACCGTGGCCCGCGAGCCACATGTGGCTCTTTGGCCCCCTGAGTGTGGCTCTTCCACAAAATACCACGTGCGGGCGCGCAAGTACAGTGCGATTGAAACTTCGTGAACGCGTATCGTCAAGTCGTATCTTTGCATCGTGTTTTACAATGTATTACTTCCGAGAGCGTCTCCCGGTAGAAAACACTAGACTAGACAAAATGGTCTTCGAATATAACCAACCAGCAAGTCGAAGATCTTAAATTGGTTTTAGCTTTATAATTAGCAGTTGACGAGTCTTGTGACATAAATGATACAGCGCTAGTTTCCCTTTTTGTACGATATATTTCATCTACCGGTTCTAAAGAAGAACATTTAGAATTATTGTCACTCAAAGGTCAAATACGTGGCGAGGATATATCAAATGCTGTAATTGAGTGCATTCAAAAAATTCATATTCTACTCGATAAAATTGTCTCTGTTTCAACAGATGGGGCGAAAATTATGACCGGCGTGAGATACGGGTTTGTTGCTATTTTGAGAGAAAAATCACGAGGTACTTACAATGAGTCCATTACCATTGCATCATTCATCTAGATGCGCTTTGTGCGAAGACATTTTCAGAAGAAATTTGCAAAGTTATGAAATTGGTGATTAAGATTATCAACTCCATTATAGCTGAAGCTCTTAATCATCGCCAATTTAAAGAATTTTTAGTTGAAATGGAGAGTATGCAGATCTTCTGCTGCATAACAAGGTACGTTGGTTTTCAAGAGCAAAACGTTTTGAAACGTTTCGCTTTCTTAAAAAACAGAAATTAAGCATTTCTCCTTGAGAAGGGTGTTCACTATCTAGAACTAACGAACGATCAGTGGATCCAGAAATTTTATTTCATGGGAGACGTTACGTCTCATCTAATTCAACTTAATTGTAAACCAGAGGGGAAAGGATGCACAATTTTTTCGATGTTAGAAGTTATTTCATTAAAAACAAATTATGTCTTTTTACTCAAGATTTTGATAGAGAAACTTAGATTCACTTTCCAAGCCTGTTGAAACATCGCCAAGAAAATAATTCTGATATTGACATTTTCTATTTCAAAACAACACTTAAATATTAGGGAAGCTTTTCTCGGCAGGTTTCAGGAAGTCAGAAACAGCAAAGCGACGTTAGCTTCTTTTAAAAAACCTCTTAATGCTACTGTAACAGAATTAAATTTTTCTCCCTTTAATATTAAGTCGTTGATGGCCGAATGGCTAGGGCGTTGGTCTTCGGTACCAGAGTCTGTGGGTTCGAGTCCCACAATCGGCATGGATGCTTGTAGCCGTTCGGAATCGGCTTTAAGCAGTAGGTCCCGGTCTAATTAGCCCTCGTGTAGCAAAAAATGACGTAGCGCTCCCAGACCAAACCAAACCCTTTAATATTGACATTAGAAACTTTGAAATGGAGTTACTGGATTTAAAAAACAAAGAAATGTGGAGTTCGAAATTTGAACGTCTTTGTGCTGATATAGAAATATTGGAGATAAACAAATGTGAACTTAGTCCACAGCACAAGTGGTCTGCTTTGAAAGATCTGGAGAAGTAAGATGTGATTTTTAACACCTAGAATAGTATTGCTGACTTATATAATCAGCTGGAAAAACTAGTGTTTGCTGTTCTTTCTTATTCGGGTCTACATATTCATACGAACAATCATTTTCAAGAATGAATCTTATCAAGAGTAAATTAAGAATTCATCTTATTAATGAGAACCACGAATCGTGCCTAAAATAAAAAACAACATACAAACTTGACTTACCCAAACTTTCCAAGGAGATGCGAAGCCATTGTTCATATTAGTGTTTGTCATGATTTAATTTTATGGATACTTTACAATTTAATTTTATCTATAAATAATATTGATATTAAGTATGATTTCAAGTTTTATTCAACGTACCTATAGTTTAACTAAGACTTAAAAAAACATTAAGTACAGTTTATTAAGTTAATGTTAGGGAGCGCTGTGGAGTGATAGAAGATGTAGAGTCGAGGATTGAGAAAGGTGTGTTGAGATGGTTTGGACATACAGACAGGATGAACGAAAGGAGATAGACGAAATAGGTATACAAGACGAGTGTGGATGGAAGAGTTGGAAGGGTTCGACTTCAGCGAACGTACCTTATTCAGATTGAGGACTTTTTAGAAAAGGCCAGCTTTGTAGTATCCTAATAAAATTAATAACAGTTCACCTACCTATATAGTTTAAGTTTAAAAAATTTGGCTCTCAAAAGATATTTCAGTCGTTGTACTTTTGACATTTGGCTCTGATAACAAATGAGTTTGCCGACCACTGATCTAACCAATCAGAGGAGCTGGTCAAACAGCGCGAACTCCAAACGCCAGTTCTGAGAAAAATCAATTTCCCATGATCCGAAACCGTAAAATAAATTACGTTCACTCCAGGAGTGCGGAAATGGGGAAACGGATTCCTTATCAGAAACGAGAGTTTTGCAGCTTTAAGAAAACCAATTATTGCTGTTTACAATAACAGGGAACTGGGAAGAAAAGAACATCTTATTTCGTGGACACCAGTCTAGCAATTAGAGGACCTAGCTGACAAAGAAATAAAGCTATTTCACGACGGCAAATTGCACGGCCAGATGTTTAGAGGATAGGCTATTACAATTACCGACAGAACGGGCTGATAGAATCACAGACCTCCCACGAGCCTGGGAAAAAAATAAATTGCTATCGGCTAAGGAAAGGAAACTTAAGTAGCAGAATAAAGATTAAAATTAAAGTTTTAATTTAAAGTCTAGGAGAAATACGCAAATTAAGTTAAATTAATAAAATTAAAGGAACCTGTAACGAATTCCTCGTTGCAAAGAAATATTTAAAGCGTTTGATAACTGATGTTCCCGGACTTTTCATATTTGATTGTTTGTTCAGTTTTTAGATACTTGGCATATAATCATATGTTTTTAAACATAAGTTTTACATATTTGTTTAGAATTTAATTTGTGATGTAGAGCATGATGTATGCATTTTTCTGCAAATGCGAAAGCATTTATTTGTCCAGAGACAGCATGATATAAAATAAAATATAACAAATGGCATTTTTTGAAGAAATTCTGGGAAAAAGATTAATTTTAAAAGTGAACTGCAATTAGGTATTTAAGAATTCATGGACTAAATTTTTTTTATCTATTTGTTCATATAATAAACCATAAAAGTAAAAAAAAAATGCAATACATATTTCAATCTTTTCTCCAGAAATTTATGACTACCTTTAAAAATTTTAGCTGTTAAAAAAACTTTTTGTTTGATTTCGCTGAAGCATATTCAGGAAGTCTATATATCGAATATACTCATAAAAAGTTTGTTGCAAATAAATAAGTAATTTTTAAATGAATGATAAACCATTTACGTTATCTCTCAAAATAATATGTAATACAAATTTCTTTATTTTAACAACATATTAAAAATTTATCAAGCTCATATAAAAATAATGTTGCGAATATACAATTTCCTCTTTCAAAAAAAGGTACTTATGAAATGAATGAATAAACATATGAGAGAAAAAATTTCAAAGAAATATTTTGAGCTTCTATTCCGAAAGGGATTTTTACCGTTTTTAAAAAGTTGTATAAATAGCGTTTAACTCGTTCAAAATGTATCGGATGAGTGGGCAATGCAGCTTCGTTCAATGTTTTGGGAAAACATGAATTTACTTCGTATTTTCTTGATATTTATGTGCATGTTATTAATTTTATTTTTTTATATTTATAACATTCAAGGAAACATTTATATAACTGGAACTACTTTTGAAAGTTAAAAAAAGGAATACTCTTGTGTATAGTTTTTGGGTAAGAATGACTAAAAGTACAATAGCTTTTTCTTATTATTTGTAAAAGGAATAATCAGAATCGAAAGCCAAATTTAATTTACCTTTTTCTATCAACTTTCAAATATTTAATTTTTTCATCTTACCATAGCAATTTTTATTGGCAATAAACTAAATTATGTAGGAAAATTTCAAATTCTAACCTAAGGGACTTCGAGATTCACAAGGTGTTCCGTAGTATGTAATTAAATTTAAAAAAAAAAACATGATATTTGTAACCGTTCTTTATGTTAACTGAATGGGAATGAAAAAAAAAACTAGTTAACAAATTATGTAGACCTCCAAAGTCACATCACAAAAGTTATATGATTTCGATTCAGAATTTGTTTCAGACGTTACAACCTTAACATTTTTTCATTCCTGGCCTAAACCCACTTGTCAGGACTATAATCGACAAACTCATGCTACGATCAGCTTCTTCGAGTCGAAAATGCGCTTTTAAATTCTCTCTTGTTTGAGCGCTGCTACTCGAACTAAGCAAATCGGTTGTTTAGCTGCTGGATTATAACTTTAAAACATATCTTTTACCACGTTTCCTGTTAGCGACTTTGGCTGAAATATGTGCAGCGTTTGGCGAGGAATGTGTGCTGAGAAATGGGAGTATGCAAGAAATGTTATGAAAAATTTGTGTAAAGTCAAAATCAATAACGCTTTACGTTTGCAGTAAGGGAAAATGAAATATTGAAACTTTATAGAAAAAAAGCGTAATAAAATAGAATGAGGAATTTAAATTCCAATTCTAGAAAAAATAAAAACAATAATAATAATTGCTTATGTCCATACAACTTAGTTTTTAGCATAAATACTGTAAAGAATGATTCAAAGGGAAATCATAAAGCTGTAAAAATCAGTTTTCATATATATGATTGTTAACTTTTATGGTCGTGATCCGACAAATCATTATCTTGTAGAAGTAATCCTAATTGTAGAACCAACTCTTATTTACATCTGGTTTATTGACACATTAAAATCTTGGTTAAATAAATAATTTACAAAAGTTCGTTCCGACGAACGTTAATACACTCATGAGAGCAGGGCTCATTATTCGAAGTACGTATGAGACCCTCTCTCTCTCTCTTCGTACGCGTGGCGACCTTTCAACAGTCCAAGTCTATTCTATTCCTCATTCGCAACTGCGTCGTTATTTATGCATTCTTCTCAGCCCTTTCTCGAACAATCTCGAATACCGGACCTTTTCCGGTTCCGCCCTCTGCAGACCACCTATGGTGAATTTCTTTTCTGACGACTTTTCCCTTGGAAAAGCGCGCAGCAAATGGGTTTCAAAAATCATTCTAAATGACTTGCGTACCTTTACCTATTGTTGCATATCTCCAAAGGTGTATATCGTTCGACACCTGTTTGCGTTTATTTTGGGCTTATTGTAGACGCTATTACTCACCTTCATCAATTCCACTTAAGAATGGGAGACGAGAGTCTGACAGTGATAATAATCACACAAATAAGGATTGAAGATTTTAATTTGATGAAGGAAAGACCGTCGAAGGAAAGAGGTGTCGATGCATTCTGATTCACACACACTTAAGTAAATGCAGTCCTGGAGGAGAGTGATAAGAGTGAGACGATGCAGTCGTAGATCCAGGAAAGAACTTTTAGTAGGTTTCAGCATCGGGAACACAGATTCCAGGACGTAACACAATGTGTCCACCGTACTTTCCTGACCGCGGAAAGGAAGATACGCGATTACATGAGACATAATTCTGATAGCAGCTGCTTATAAATCAGAGTTAGGAGAGAAGAGAGAGCGAGTGAGTGAAGGAAAAGCGAAAAGAGTGTTCCGTTGCAGGCGCATTCATAATGGACATTTTCCTATTTTCGCACAAGAGTTTGAATTATTTAAAGGACCAGAATCAATCACATGGCCGACGGTCATGAAATACGGGTCACGCGTAAGTAGTACTTGAAAGTAGGTGTATTTATTTATATAAATAAATAAATAAATAAATATATATATATATATATATATATATATATATATATATATATATATATATATATATATATATATATATATATATATATATATATATACACCGGGTGGTCATAAAGAAACTTTGCCAATATATGGACCTCCAGCGGCCGTTCCGTTCAACCTATCGAGATGAGATCTCACATAGAGTTATTCAGAGGTGCGAGCTCAGAATTATGATAACGGCAACACAGTGACGCTCACGGTTACGATTATAGGTATATAAACTTTAAATTTTCAAATAGCAACGCCCACATTTTCCCGTCGCAAAATGCTAAGCGCATGCGGAAACCCTAAAAAGCGTTGGAATGGTACGTGTATCATAAAAAAACGGACGCGTTAAGCACGCACAAAAAAAACAGCTCTGCGAACGGCCAACAAAGACACGATCGGGGTTCACGGAGGAAATTTGAATATGACAGAGCCTAGAAACCAATCACAGAACGCCGTTCACCAGATATTCACCATAGAAAACCGATAAAAAGCTCTCTGATCGTGTTTTTGTTAACCATTCGCAGAGCTATTTTTTTTGTGCGTGCATAACGCGTCCGTTTTATGTGACACACGTACCGTTTCAACGCTTTTTAGGGTTTTCGCATGCGCTGAGCATTTTGTGACGGGAAAAGTGGGAGTTGCCGTTTGAAAATTTCGAGTTTCTATACCTATAACCGTAATCGTGAGCGTCACTGCTGCCGTTCTCAGAATCCCGAGCGCATACATCTGAATGACTATATCTGAAATCTCATCTCGATAGGTTGAACGGAACGGCCTCTAGAGGTCCATATATTATTTTTGTAGGCCGTTCGCAGAGCTGTTTTTTGTGCGTGCATAACGCGTCCGTTTTTTGTGATACACGTACCGTTCCAACACTCTTTAGGTTTTTCGCATGCGCTGAGCATTTTGCGATGGGAAAAATGGGTGTTTCCATTTGAAAATTTCGAGTTTCTGTACCTATAATCGCAACCGTGAGTGCCACTTGGTTGCCGTTCACAGAATCTCGAGCTCATACCTCTGAATAACCAGGGCCACCCAGAGGGGGGGGGTGCAACTGGGGCACCTTGCCCCAGTCCCCCAACCACCGGAGGGTCTCCAAAAAATTAAAAAAAACTTATTTATTAGATTTCCTCAGAAAATATAACAAGAGAACAGTGCAATGAAATATAATAATTATGTTAATCATTCATGTAATAAAATTTTAAGTATCAGTAACTTAATTTGAATGTGTGTTTTCGTCTCTTTTCATTTTTTTATTTTTCTTTGGGCCCCCAACAGAAGTTTGCCCCAGGCCCCGTAAGTCTCTGGGAGGCCCTGTGAATAACTATATCTGAAATCTCATCTCGATCGGTTGAACGGAACAGCCGCTAGAGGTCCATATATCGGCAAAGTTTCTTTATCACCACCCTGTATATATATATATATATATATATATATATATATATATATATATATATATATATATATATATATATATATATATATATATAATAAATTTGTTATTCTGTAAATTTTTCAGGTTAATACACAAATTCAAACATAAAACACGTAAAAACTGTCTTCTATACAGCAGAAAATTCTAAAAACACAAGCGAGGACTACAGAATTATCAATACAATGCACGCGAATTAACGCAGTTTCAACACATTCAATTCTCATTAGAAAACTGAACTGAGTTCCAATGCCGATGTCAGGTATGTTTATAGATTTCCAAAGCGCCCCTCCCCCCCTGTAGGTCAGTCTCAGATGATATTTCGAGAAGCTTCCAGAAAGGTTTAGTCGGGAAGTTAGCAACCATGTATTGGAGGGATTTGGCGACAAAATTAGTCACTAAATCCCACACCAATTTGGCAATAACTCTCATATTTGGCGAGATTCCCATAGATTCCCATGTTGAATACATAGCTATAGGAGCTCTTCCATAGAATCCATTTTAACGAAACAAAATGCAATATTTACAAAATTCGTAATGCTATATATCATTGACGTAAGACTTTGAAAGGGAAGCTGATAAGTTTCGAATTTAGTAGTCTATAATCATTTCCGTCACGGTTGCGGAAGAGTAAATCTAAAATACCAGATGAACTTGATTTTACATGGAATTCTTTTCGGGCTGTCTTGGCTACTTATTTTTATATTACCTGTTCTTACTAGTTTTCAGTCCAAGATCTCATAAAATGTTAATAACAATCTTATTGGTACGGACTGGGCCAGCAGTAGGCTGTAGTGCCCCAGAAGAAGCAGAAGAAGAAGAACCGTTAAAAATCAATTTTTGTGAAACAAGTAATAAAAATTTACAGTTATATTATTGGTTGCTATGTAATGGAGAATGCTCGCAACTCTGTGCCATAAAGTAGCAGTACCATTCACTTATTTATTTGTTTGTTTATTTATTTGTTTATTACTTTCAATGTGAACACTTTTCTTTTGACCCCAGTGTAGTCGCGTCTTTTTTTAGAACGCAAGTGGTCGCGTTCGGTCTGTTTGCTGCCGTTACCAGTTAGCCGAAAACAGAGAGATAATATGTTGGAGTTACTAGATTATCGAAAACGGAGCACATAGGGAAAATATTGATTGATTTTGAAAAACTATATTTTACAGAAATTATTATTTATTTAATTTTTAAGTTTATATTCAGTTGACATTTACATAAAAGATTTTAAAAATCTATTTTCCCAAAATATATTGAAATAATAAAAATTAACAAATATTTTGACTGAATTTATGACAATACAGTGAATAACTAATTAGAATAAATTTTCAATTATAAATTTGTAATCCTGCTGGAATGAATTATTTTTAAGGACAGAAACACAGCAATGTTCTTTGGACATTGCTCCGGCACTAGGAGCCAATTAAAGTTGAAATTATACAGTTTACATCATTCATTTATGTAACTAAAATAAATATTTAACTGTATGGTTTAGAGCCTGCTACTAATATTTCAGTTAATGTTTATCTAATAATATTTATTAAAATAATAATACAGGAATAAAATTTTCTCTGAAATTTTGAATATGCAGAATAATTTAATTTGTATAAATTTTCACTTGCAGATTGAAAAACATTATTTCGGAAAAATATTTTGCACAACTGAGCAATCAACAAGGTAATTTTGGTACACACTGGCACCAGGCACTCATTGAATTTAAAAAAAAGAGTTTCTGTGGCGTTGTTAAAAAAATGTATTTTCATTTTCAGAAAAGAATTTTAAAGTAGATAGATTTTAGAAAAATACTTATTCAATACTTGAGATTACAGTTTAAATATTAGCTGTATTATCCAAAGCAGAAAATTTTTATTTGCATAACTTTTAATCTACATTAGAAAATTCGCAATATTTTGCGCATTCTACGCAAAAATTATACTTACGTTCTATACAAAATACATTGCTGACAAAATTGTTTTGTTTTTCAATTTTGCTTTGTTGTGGAAAAAAAAACGCTTCAGTTTTTGGAGATCAAACAACTTTTTGTAGGTGGTTCGTCACAAAATTTACAGAAACTTCCCTGGTGAGAAAATCGCAGAAACCGGGAAAGATGAATGTGAAGAGAGAAAAATGAGCTAACGCAAGTGATCGCAAAGTGGTCGAATAGACCGACTTCAAGTTTAGAATGCAATAAAATACTCAGAAAGCCTAGGAATGACTTGCAATTTTACTATACAAAAGAGGAAACACTCAAGGTCAGCTAAGCAGAATTTCTCCATTGTAACTTTAAGGGGAGAGGGGTTAGAGAGATATTACTGATTTCGGCGGCAAAAAGACCGACACGTGACTACTGCCGGGTTAATCCTGCGAACGGAAATATAGCCACAAAAAATCATCCATACCGAGGATATGGAACCCTGCTCTCTGGTGCCTCGTTAATGTACCATGTCTACGTCTATGTTTAAACTTCCACGGAGATTAGACGACGCAAAAGTATCCAATGATGAACACAACCATCCGTCTTTCGATTAAATGCATAAATAAGCCAGTTCACGTGCCGTAACACACGTCAGCAGTAAACATGCCCTGGGAGTCCAATGGATTTAGATCAGGTAAATCATGCTATTAACGCTTGGCTGAAATTAATCAAAATGCCGCCACACAGATCTTCTTCAATGGATGCAGTGCATTCAGCTAATCTTTCGATTCACCCAAGCATACGCTCGAGGATTCCACGAAGACATTCACTCTTAACGCGCCAGATTTCAATAACATTTGGGAGAAAAATCTTGGAGCTCTAAGCTGTCTATAAAAAGTGATTGTTTAAATCAGGGGTGTCCAACCCGCGGCCCACAGCAAGTTTTAGTGCTGCCCAGAGAGAGAGATCACAAAGAGAAAAAATATTAATAGCCTGCCTTGATTTAAAAAGTAAAGCTTGTAGTTTTAAGCTTTATTCTTTGTCGATGGATGAAAGTGCTGACGCTACGGACACTGCTCAATTTGCCTTTTTATTAGACGTATAAATGACGAGTTTATTGTAACCGAAGAAATCACTTCTTTAGTACCGTTAAAATACACGAAAACCAAGAGAGTTCGTATGAAGCAGAGAAGAAAACATTGGCACAATTCTATTTGTTGTTGTTCCTAACGCCTCCTGGCCGGAATTCCCAGACCAGGTCCATATAGGATTCGGGCTGGGTAATGCGGTTCGGTTTATAATAGCACCACAAGGGTCGGAATCCGACTTTGCTAGGTGCCACCGCAATTTTGACCGAGCACCCTCAGGGGCGACATCTGGGGGCATCGTACCTTTTCCACCGACTGACCTCATACAAGGGTTTTCCGGTCTACGGAGTTAACGTGCTCATATCCGGCCGAGACACGAAACGCGATTCTCATTTACTCTTGCCAACATATCTGGTATAGTTACAGGTGGTGCCCCAGCTAAGATAGGCAAAAAAAGGGATTTGTAAGATTAATAGAAGACGATGCCATTGCTGTTGAAAATTCTCGTTTCATGAAATACCATTGCATAATACACAATGAAAATCTATGCGGAAAAGGCATTACAAATGAATCATGTCATGCAAATCGTCATGCTTTTAAGAAGTCCCGAGAATTGAATCATCGCCAGTCTCGGGAAATTCTGAAAAGCTTGGATGCTGAATATGGCGATATCGTATACTTTAAAGAAATAAGGTGGCTCAGTGGAGAAAATATTAAAAAGTATTAAAAAGATTTTACAGCCTACTTGATGAAATCAAATTGTTTATGTCATTGAAAAACAACCTGTGCCAGAACTTGATGATAACTGGCTTGTAGATTTAGCAGGTTTTGATAGATTTGAATGCCCATACCCGTCTTCAGTGTAAAAACCAACTTATCAGTCCAATGTTTCAAACCATAAACGCGTTCCATATGAAATTGAAATTATGGCAAGCCCAATTGAATGGTTACTTTTTTTTTGCATTTCGGGACACTGACCAAGTATAATTCTAAAAAGGGTATAGAATACGCAGCCTTACTTTCCGATTTAATACAAGAATTTAAAAATTGATTTCAGGACTTTTGGAAAAATAATCAGTTGTTTTGCATCTTTGCTACTCTATTTGCAGACAATAAAGATATAATAACGCTAGAAAATTTTCAAATGGAATGCACAGAGTTGCAATCTGACATCCAATTTAAAGAGAAATTCAACCAAGTCTTTGTTGTACTCAAAAATCATACCTGACCCAGAGATAAATATTCCTCACTGTATAGTGATGCGTTATTCTGGTCATCAATGTTTGGTTTGGTTTCGTTTGGTTTAGTTCGCTACGGTCAATTTTTGCAACACGAGGACTAATTAGACCTCGACCTACTACTTAAAAGCCGATTTTCGAACGGCTACAAGCGTCCATGCCAAGAGTGGGATTCGAACCTACGGATTTTGAGTTCCGAATGCCAGCGCCCTAGTCGTTCGGCGATCAATGTTTCGAAGCGTGTAGAGTAACTATGCGTAATATGAGACCTTGCCTATTATGAGACCCCAGCTTATAGGACGCATCATGTACTGCCATTTGGTGACTGGAGCGTAAAACAGTAGTCTATTGCATCATTCGTAACCGGTGAGTCAGTTGAGTGTCTGCAAGAGCACACAAAAGTGCAGTATTGTTTGTCCTGAATGTGCGCTCTTCGACTTTTTTGCATCACCATTTTCATTGGCTGTTTTCACCTTCAAGATAACACTCTTATTAAGACGGTTAGTATTGGATAGGTAGCTATAAATGTGGAGTGTAAACACGCCTGTTTGTTTTTAAGCTAACGTCAATCCTAACCTAAAAATTTCTTTGGAGTGTTAAACAACATGGTCGTGCCCAATATGAGACCCCAATGCATGCCTAATATGAGATAGGGTCTCATATTAGGCATTTTAGTTTTCACTCTCACAGCTTTGTTTCCTCTGAAGATGCAGATGCTATGACGCCCAGGCGAAATCCACAACCATGTAGCAGTAGTGACAGTGTGGAAGGTATTGATCGAACAACAAGTTCAAATCAGTTCTTAGTGACTCCTGAAGAAATAAATCCCTTGCCTACGTTACCTGAGAAACACACCTCGAAACCAAGTCGGGCCCATAAAGCCGATATTATCACATCATTGCCCTAAAAAAATAAATTGATTGATAGCATTAATAAAAGAACAGCAGCATATTCGAAAAAAATCTTTGTTTCCTACAAGGAAAAAAGGAATAGACCGAAAAGTTAAGAAATCAAAGGATAAAAAAGGAAAAGGAGATCAAGATAAAAAAGAAAAGGATAAGGATAAAGAAAGGATAAAGGCAAAGAGGTCCCTACAGGAAGGAGAAAATTAAGGATGGATGAAAATGCAAAGCTAGTTAAAAAACAGAGAATCTATAAACCTAATTATAGCTATGATGATCTTAACTCATTTGAAGATGATGAAAAACTTTCTCTTCATGACAGCAGTGATGATAGCATTCATGAAAACGACGCTGAATGCCTTATTTGTGGCTGTTTATTTTCAGAAGACAAACGGGGAGAGCAGTGGCGTCAATTTAAAAGATGTTTCAGGTGGGCCCATGAAGATTATGGAGCTGGTGAACTTTTTATTTCTAAACAATGTGAAAAGTTTGAATATAAAAACAAAAAGTAAACAAAACCTGTAGTGTAAACCAACTAATTTGTTTAAAATGTCACTTTTCTTTTTCACCTATTTGTGTATATAGGTAATTGTTATCTAATTATTGTGTACAGTTTTGTTTTTTCGAACTTTTCAGTAATTGAAATTCATATTTAAAGTTGTAGAGTGGGGGGGTCTCATATTAGGACTAATTTTTTCAGCCCCCAAAAATGGAACACTTGTGTTTATAATTTCATACAAGAAAATTGTAAGGTTAATTTCAATTTTCAGTCATTTTTATATGTAGTAGAATATATGTATTAAAAAGATATCAAGTTGGTACTATAATCCCTCACTTACTTTCCTAGTTATATATGAAAATAAAAAGGGGTCTCATATTCGGCCTGCTTACTATTAATCTGTGAACAACTATTTTCAAGAGTGAAGCACACTAAGAGTGAAATTAGAAACAAAATATCGGAGGATAAGCATCTTGAGAACTTCATGAGAATTGCAACCACTTCAATTGACCCAGGTATTAAAACTTTAGTTTTCAAATTCATTGCCAAATATCACATTAATTTTATGACTCCTATAGTTATCATTTTAATGATAAATAAAATTTATAATGAAATAAATACGTATGTTAACTATACATTATACTTTTTTTACTCATCAACTATTTTTAATGTTAGGCATATTTTTGTGTGGCCCAAGACAATTCGTATTCTTTCAATGTGGCCCAAGGAAGCTGAAAGGTTGGACACCCCTGGTTTAAATGTTTGCGAAGAACTACTAAAAATTGGCCAGTTAATTATTTCTGTCAGAAAAAAGAGTGGTAACTAGACCCGAAGAGGAATGTGTTCAGAGGCTGCATCTAGTGTGCGTTCATACATGGGCACATAACTATTTCTAGAATGTAACGTATATTTATTTACACATGTACTCTTATAGTTTTAAATGCAGTAGCAAAAAAGACCCATTAAAATGATAAATTTCCCTCTTTGTAGCGAAATAGGAAATTTTACAGTTCTTAAAGTTGAAGAATGCTAATCCAGAGATGATTAGTTTTTAATGTCTCAGCTTTTAAATTTTTTTATTATTGATATTTAATAACTTATTAAATGTGCTGTTGGATTATTATCACAGTTGGTTATTCGACTATTTTAACAGGCTTGAAAATGTTAATTAAAAATAATCTATGTCGTTAAATTTGCACTGAATCATGTGATGAATTTTGTCTCGGGTCTAAACATATATAATATGTGGAAGATTAGCTTTTTTCCCACATAAAAAAATTTAGCCTTTAAAAGAAATTTTAAATGAATGATTACTTTATTTTGTAGAATAACAGACTAATTAAAGGAAAATATGCACCCGGAAAAATTACTTGTTAAAACCTGAAAAAAAAATTAAATAACCAATGTAAATAGTAAGGTTCGTTTGCAGGGCAGGAAAGTAGGCCATACAGCAATCTTTAAGCCACGCCTTCTGTTACAAATATTTCTGTCTGTGCTCACATGAAAAAAAAACGATCATGAAACTTTTGTCACACCTTCAAAATAGGGGTATATTCTATTTTAACCCTATAAGCGTTAAGACTCAACTTTCGACATGTAAAATGTTTCCACTGGTTTCAAGAAAACTGCATAAGAAAGAAGAGGAGTGCAGGGTGCCCGAGAATTGTTGGACACTTTATAAAATTAAATAAAAAAATTCTAAACACAGTAGCATTAAAATGTAATTTCTAACTAATTGCATACATAACAAAATTAATAGATTTCAGCATGAGATCCTTTGGTGGCTCGTACAACATCTATCTAAACGATATTGGATTTCATTCCAAGTATTTCAAAGCACCTGAGGAGTTATGGAATGAAAAGCAGCTGTGATTCGCTGCCTGAGTTCCTCTATATTAGGACACGTAGTCCTGTAAACAATAACTTTGACGTAACCTCACGTGAAAAAAAACCAAAGGGGTTAGATGTGGCGATCGAAGAGGCCACTGAATTGGACCACCGTGACCAATCCATCTGTTTTGGAAATGCGGATTGAGGCAATTGCTCACAGACATTGACCAATGTGGAGTTGCACCGTCCTGTTGAAAAATCACATTACCAAATCTTTCAATCTGGGGAATTGCGAAAATTTCCAACATACCTAAATGAGTATCACCATTTATAGTCTTTTCGCAAAAGAAGAAAGGGCCAATAATTTCCGTTTTAGATATGGCGCACCAAACATTTACTTTTGCGGAATCACGTTCCAGTTCCACAGCAGCATGGGGGGTTTAACGGCCCCATATCCGACAGTTGTGTCGATTCACAACACTCGAAACATGAAACTTTGATTCATCACTAAAAAAAGATTTTACCGATAAAGTTTTCATCCTCATCCAATCGACGAAGCATATCCGCAGCGAAATTAAACCTCAGTGTCCGAGCGTTTGCATTGATTTTCTGAACTAATTGAATTTTGTAAGCAAGAAGCTTCAATCTCTTGTGCAAGATATCATGGACAGTTGATTTTGTAAGTTGCAGTTCTCTACTTGCTCTACGAGTGCTTTTTGGGGAGCTTCGGCGGAAACTTTCATAGACTGCATCAATTGTCGCATCGCTTACGCTTGGCCTACCGCCTCCGAGATGATGCAACACACTGTCTGTCTCTTTGAACTGTTTCGTCCATCTCTTAATCGCATTCGTTGATGGAGGTTGACATCCATATTCCAAGCCATAAAGTCTTTTTACTTTAATGACAGATTTAAATTTTGCAAACCATAAAACGCATATTGCTTTCTGCTGTACAGTCGCCATGTCTACTGCGCTCTTCTGAATCTCTTGCCAAAATCCTTGACACCTAGCGCCATCTATCAGATTTTTTGGTATAAAATTATAGGAGACGAAAATCGAGCACTTTTGTAAATCCGGCATCATTCAAATACCCGGTTCGTACTTAAAGTTTTTTTTTAAATTTAATCTTGTAAAGTGTCCAACAATTCTCGGGCACCCTGTATAAATCCGGTTTTTCCCAAAAGCGTTCGACGAAACAAATTTCATCCCCTCTTTCTGAGGGTGAGGAAGGGGTCCTTTTGTCAGTTTCCGTTCCTCTCAGTTCATTATCTCTCCTGTTATCTGTGGTAAAATCTAGTGTGGTTTTTGCAGGAATAGCATCGCGCCTTCAAAATTTTCTCACGCAAATATGAGGAAGGAAAAACTTTAAAAAATAATTTAATATTCTACTGTAACTGTAAATTTTTTAAATATTTATTTCCAAAAATATATATTAAAACAATCGTGTAAACACAGCCAGTAGTAAAAATGTTTAAGAATAAAATAAAATACTTAATACTGTAAATTTAAAAAAAAATACTGCAAGTAACTTCCTGTGAGTGTGGCCAGGTATTCATATTCATACAATAAGCATATTATATTTTGGAATCAGTTAAGCGGCTTTTAAAGAGCTTTTCAAAAATAAAAAGTCTCAGGTGTCCTAAAGTACTTTTGCATGTGTAAGAAGTAGTTAATAAATACATATAGAGTCAGACAGTGCCATAATTTGAAATAAATCATAAAGGTTGTTTACTTTCACGTATCATCGTTAAAATATTTGCACACACTATATTGCGAATACTTTAACTGACTTTCAGGGACTATAATTTAGCCTTCTTCCTTCAAATGTTATTCCTTTATTTACTAAGTTATTCAGAATATTTGTTTAGCCCGAACATTCATATGAAAATTAAAACTTTCCTATTAGAAAAATAATTTATACATGTAAGAACCAATATGGAAGAAATTCATGAAAAAAACTGATTATTTTTAATTTCGTGAAGTTAAGATAAGCTCGTTTTTATTTTTTCTTAGATTTATTGAAGTCATGAAATTAGAAATATAAGGAAAATTCATAATTGTTAAAATTGTAAAATTAATGTATATCATGTAAATATGTATTGTCATATTCACCAAAATGAGTTTCACTCTCTTAAGATTATTATATTTATGATAATAATCAAATTCAGAAACTAGAAGCCGTTGAAATATTTGAGAAGCCCTATTTTGCATTTGCACCGCATTTTTCTTTCCCCATAAAGTAAAGTAAAAAAAATATTCCTCTATTACAGGGGTGTCAAACTGGCGGTAATTTTTTGTGTCCCACGATGCTCTGAAATAAAATTAAAACAGGATAATATGTTACGAAGAAAATAGCCGAAAATTAAAAAGTTTGCTGCACAAAATTTATGCTTTTTTGGGAGTACATACTTGTGTGAGCTATTTTCGTCCATGAAATTAAATAAAACGCCCCAGAGATCAAAATTAACTGACAAACATATATCTCTCAAAATGAAGATTGTCTGTTCTCAGTCTTTGAAACCAGATATTGGAAAACTAATGAAGGAAATGGCTGGCAATTTTCCGATAAAAAAATAATTTTAGTTTTATAAATATATTAAATTAAATAAATAGTTAAATAAAAGGAATTATATAGTAATATTATAAATTATTACCCTAAATTCACTCAATTAGACAATGTGTTTTAATCCTCCAATCCATATTCCTGATTCCTCACTTCAAAATATAATTTTAAACAAAATGTGATATGGGCAGCGTGAATCCTACCAGTTACATTATATGGTCCATATTTTAATTCAGTTTGACACCCCTGCTCTATTACGATACATTTATACAAGCATACCATCAACGAAGTTTGAAACCACTATATTTGAAACCAACCCATATTTTATCTCTATATTCACATTATAGTTAATATTTCACACAAGAAAGTATGTAAGTATAAAATTGTAAATATTGTAATATCCATGTAAGTTATTCTCGTGTAAGACCTCAAATTCTTTTAAAAAATTAGATTTTTCATACTCCACTACTTAAATATATGTATAATAGTTAATATAACAGCGATATTTTTTCGAACAAATCTGTTCGTAGGTGGATTCAGACTTTATTACATACCAAAAACGTTCCTACTCCATATTTATAGAGTATTTCATGATATTCCTTGGTGTTTTTTTGACAACAACCAGTATATATATATATATATATATATATATATATATATATATATATATATATATATATATATATATAATATGTTATTATATTATTATATATTGCAACGAATCATGTATTTTTACCATGTTTTTATTAACTAGCTTTCTTGTTTGTTTGTTTGTTAGTATGTGTGTTCGTTTGTCCGGTACAAATCTTGCAATCGATTTTTAACTAACTTCCCGACTAGCTAGACATTTGAAACTTTTAGAATAGCTCAGAACATGATGACAATGCATTATTTTAATAATTTTAGCCGTCTTTAAGCAAAATTGAAGTAGCAAGAGATATTCCCATTTGACGCGCTCCGACAATTTGCCCTCTCTGCATCGTTTAACATCTTGCGTTATCCCTCCAAAACCACAATGCCCGTAGCTTCATTACAGATACCTGACGGTAGAATAATATATAAACAATATTCTATAGAAAATACCAGGGGCCATACTTGTATTTTAAGGAATACGAAACACTTTCCTTAACACCACTAATATTTATAGGTGTTTCCATTATTTTGATAATCACATGTATGTATATATACATATACATATACTTATATATATATATATATATATATATATATATATATATATATATATATATATATATATATATATATATATATTAATATCAATTATTCTTGATTTTTATCAGTACAGTTACTTCGAAGTTATTCTTCAAAAATATTAATTTTAATAATATTACTAATTTTTAATAACAATCAACAATTATATGAATTGTTATTATTGTATTAGTAATAACTAGTTTTATATGCTTGTATACGGTTAAAAATTCGATTTTATTAGTTTAAAGGTCACAATGTTCCACAGCAGAAAATCAAATTGCATTACAGTTATCTAAATTACCATTAAAAATAGAATATTTGTTATTAACTAAGGTTTGTTGCTAAATAAGGAGATGCAATAGCACAACTTAGGTAATGTAAATATTAGTAGCTTTTGACGATGCATGCGAGCGTAGAGGTGAATTTGCATTAGTACTGGCATTTTTAAAATAGTTGCAAAAAAGAACCATGTTTGCTGGTCCAGAATGAAAGGAGACGATTACATAATATAGTAAATATTTGGTCTGTGTCGGAGAAGACTGTTTGTCTTACCTTTAAGCTTCCAAAATGTTAAATATGAATTGTATTTGCTTAACCACCGTTTTTTTTTCTTTCATTTGTGTTAAAATGAGAGATTTTATTAGGTTGTGTTAATGAGCATGTTTTTTGCAAAGTAACTACGCTTTATGATGTTACGAATTTAGTTCCGATTCATGGGCATTATGAATAATGCAACTAGCATATGAATATTTCAAGAAAAGGTTCCCTTTTCTAGCTTTAAATCACTGCAACGAAACTCAAATAATAAATGACTTCAGAAAAGTATCGGTAATATATAATTTTGAGATTCGGGACGATTATTTGCAAATATATTATTTCCTTCACCATAGTAACTGGGAAGGAGGGAAACAATTACTTTAGAGGGAAAAGAAATTTTCTAAGGAGGGGGAGCCGTAAACTGCATAATTTATGACCGACTTAAATGAATTATTAATTGCACTTGAATATCCGCCCATAAATTGCCAAGAGATTTGATACATATTACAGAAGTGCTCATTTTTTTTATGAAGAGTCTATATATTTTGTTTCAGGTTGAATACCACGATTATTAACTCGCACAGCCAATGTCTTATAAATTTACTGGCGATTAATTTTTATATATTTGGGTGAACGTAAATATGATTATACTGCTCATTTATTAGCTGATTCTTCGACATCACTTAGAAATAACAAAGAGAAATGTTACATAGGAATCGAAAAATAATATTTCGAAATATATGTACATTTTCGAATGACTTCAGACATTTTGAAAATTTTACGAAATTATTATTTTCTCCACGAATTTTAATAGTTACAGTGAATTATAAACATCACTTAAAAGTAACAAAGAGAAATGTTATATAAGAATCAAAAGAAATGTTTTGAAATATATGTAGGAGAAGAGTGGGTAGAGTGAGACAGTGAGACAACAGCAATTTATTTTCTGTTTGAATATTTCCAGACTGACAACACTTTTCAAAAGTCAAGTTGACATACTGTGAACAGTATTACAGAAAGGAGGTTGCTTTCAGATCTGAGGTAAGAAAAATAATTATGTCATCATAATTTCACCCCATAAACTAAAATATCTGCATTGTTTGTTGCATTGTTTCTAAATTGTTTGATAAACTTTACAAACTGGTGTTATTAATCTTGCAGTAGCCTATTATTTAAAGTTCATTTTAGCAGTAGAATGATGTTGTTATTTTTCTTTGTCTGAAAATTGCGTCAACTTAATTTATATATTGCAGTGAGGAAACAGAGAGACAGGAACAGTGAGACACCATAAATTCTTGCCTCACTGTTCCCATGGTACTTTTATATCAAAAGTGGAGAAATTATATATTGAATTACATCGAATTACAACTAGCCTGTTGATGCAAAAAATATAAAGAGAAGTTTGAAGGCCCTGCACCAACACAATTGTGATGATTGAATGGAATTATGACTATTACAGTTTAATAATATGGAATTATTAGCTAAATTTCTAATAAGTCATATCACATATTTATTTCCATTTCGTACTTATTCTGTTTAAATTGATTTTTTTACCGTTTCATTGCAATATATTAATTGTAATAATATTTATCTATATTTCAGATTTCAACATGCCTCGAAAAAATAAATCAGATAAACTTATTGGGAGATTTTCCGAAACAGACATGAAAGTAGCTGTTGGACTAGTAATAGACAAAGGCTACAGTGTACGTGCAGCTGCAAGTGCAAAAGAACGTGCATTTCAAACTGTTAGGCATTATGTGAAAAAGTTCAAAAATGATTCATCAGCACGAATATTCCCAAATTACAAAGTAAATCAAATTTTTCCTCCTGATCTTGAAAAGTCATTATGTGATTATTTGATCACCTACTCCAAAAAGTTTTATGGCTTAACTATAAAAGATTGCAGACTATTAACATATGAACTAGCAGTGAAAAATCATTTGTGTCTTCCAGAAACATGTAAACATAACAAAATGGCTTCTCTAGAGTGGATGAAAGGTTTTCGCAAGAGGTTTCCAGTTTTATCTCTACGGACACCAGAGGGATGTTCATTGTCTCGAGCTAATGCCTTCAACAAGTTCAACGTATCATCTTTCTTTGACAAACTTAAAGAAGTGTATTCGCGTAATTCAAATTTTTCAAGTGGGCATCGTGTTTTCAATTTGGATGAAACTGGAACTGTAACAGTTAAAAAATCTCATAAAGTTCTCGCTGGAAAAGGAACGAAGAAAGTCAGCAAAGCAACCAGTGCAGAAAGGGGCACTATTGTAACCACGTGTTGCATTGTAAATGCTCTTGGTCAGTGCATTCCTCCAGTAATGGTTTTTACTAGAGTCCATTTCAAAGAGCATATGATATCAGGTTCTCCAAATGGGACTTTAGGATTAGCAACAAAAGGTGGTTGGATGAATTCTGAGTGCTTCCTTCATGCTATTCGTCACTTTATTAAACACAGTGAAAGCTCAAAAGACAATCCGTCCCTACTCATTATGGACAACCACGAAAGTCATCGGTACATTGAAGCGATTGATCTGTGTAAGGAAAATGGTATAACTATACTGACGGTGCCACCACACTGCACTCACAAGCTGCAGCCATTAGATGTGTCACTAATGAAACCATTCCATACTTTTTATGATTCTGCTGTTGACTCTTGGATGATGTCACACCCTGGTGAGACTTTCTCAATTTATAATGTTGCATCCTGTGTTGGAATTGCATACCCACGAGCAATGACACCAGTTAATATAGCAGCAGGTTTAGAAAAACTGGTATTTATCCATTTGACCGTCACGTTTTCACTGAGGAGGATTTTCTCAGTACTGTTATCACAGACAGATCTCTTCATTCCTCAGAAGAATCACATCTTCCTAGCTGCGAGGTTTTACGGATAAATGAAAGCATTCCATTTTCATCAAATGCTACATCACACTATAATACTTCAAGCCAGCTTACCAATCCAGAATCTCCCAAGTTATTCTATCTCAGTTCTGAACAGATACGCGGGTTTCCAAAAGTAAAACCAAGAAAACAAACGAATGCTAGACGTGGTCGAAAAAAGAAAAACTATGATCGCAACAGATACTCCAGAAAAGAATGCTATGGAACAAAAAAGGAAGAAAAAAGAACCAAAAGTAACCACAGTTAACAAGCGATTATATAAGAAAAGAGAAGAAGATTCTGAAAGCGATGTGGATGACCTGGATTATGTTTTAGATGACTCATCAGATGGAGACTTCTACAGTTCAGATGAAGACCAAGCTCTTTTAGTTCCAGTTGGAGACAAGAAGCCGAGAAAGATGATTTTGTTCTTGTAGAGTTTACAGCAAAACAAAAAATATTCTATGTTGGGAAGGTTAATAACATTAATGCTTCAAATGAATATGAAATTACATCTATGCTCCGCAGTGTAAAGTTATCTGGAATTTTTGTCTTTCCTCCTGTACAAGATATCAGTACTGTGTGTCAAGAAGACATTAAATTTATCTTTCCAAAGCCAATAAATAACCCATGGCAAAACCAAACGGCAACAATCATTCATATCCTTTCAGGTTAATTTAGATTCGTTCAATGTTCGCTAATTTGATAAATGTGTGTCTTACTGTTCCCACTTATTGGTGGAACAGTGAGACAAAATTGCATTTCGTTTTCATTTTTTTTCTTTTGTGTGAATTCGTAGTTTATTCTAGATCCATTTTTATACCTATTACAGTAACACATATTGTATCATTTGAAAGAAATTGATTTCTATGTTTTCTAATAATAAAAAATAAAATTGAATTTTTGTGTCTCACTGTACCCACTCTTCCCCTACATTTTCGAATAACTTCAGACATTTTAAATATTTTTCGATATTATTATTTTCTCCACGAATTTTAATAGTTACAGTGAATTAAAAACATCACTTAAAAATAACAAAGAGAAATGCTATATAGGAATCGAAAAAAGGATTTCGAAATAAATGTACATATTCGAATGATTTAGGCATTTTAAATATTTTTCGAAATTATTCTTTTCTCCACTAATTTTAATAGTTACAGTGAATTAAAAATATCACTTAAAAGTAACACAGAGAAATGTTATATAGGAATCGAAAAAAATATTTCGAAATTTATGAACATTTTGGAATGACTTAGGCATTTTAAATATTTTTCGAAATTATTTTCTCCATGAATTTCAATAGTTACAGTGAATTAATTTAATTTATCCCAGTGTTTTAAGAAACTCCAAAACACCGTAATTACGTCAAAATAGGCGTTTACGAAGAGTAGTATATTTGAGTAGACTTTTTACATTTAAATTATGCTAAGAAAAATATTTAAATTTAGAGGAAATATTTCAAAACAGATATTTCGCTGCCCCACAGAAAACAGTGCTCAGAGTTTTAAAATTCGACTGTATCATTCCCGATGGATTCAAAAATATTTTTGACAAACATAAAAACTTTTTGTTGAATTTGGATTATAAAACAGCTGAGTAAGTTACAGATATTCCTCAACTGAGATAGGGACCGAGACATTGGTCTTAAGTTTCAAACATTTTTTTTTTGTTTGTAGTATATGCACATACATATATTTTTTACTTTCATACGTAATTTAAAATACATTGTATTTAGAAGACATAAATTATTCTTCGTCATCGCTACTTATTATGTTAGTACAATCCATTGGTTCGGAATTTACGACACAAGATACGTTGAAAGTTTTTTAACAAAGTTATTCAAGGTAGTTTAAACAGTTTTTGACCTCTTTTCCTTGTATATTGTCGGGTAGCCAGCCAGATTTTCCTGAATGCGACGATTTACACTTGTGAATATTTCTTCATTTGGATCCATTGCTTCTAATTGTTGTAGTATATAATATAGTGAAAAGAGGAATATAGTGAAAAGAGGAAGCCATTTCTGAAGCTAATGAAGGTTTATTTGATTTATCATGTGGATATCGAAACTAATGCATCATACATTTTTGAAGAATTGCAGAATATTGCATAATATTTTTTTAATCATTATGTAATACATATAGGTATGTATTGCATACTGGAGGGACACTATTTTTGAGAAGAAAAAAATTTAATTTAAAAATTTCAGTCGGAAGTGCAAGCCGTCGTCAGTCGAGCGGTCATAAGTCCAGGAATACCTGTACTTGAATTTGCGTCGGTTCTTAAAAATAAAAATCGGGTTAATGAAATGCCTTGAAAATAGTCTTAATTTAATATAGGTCTTGAATACGTTTTCCCTTTTAAATAATTTAAAGGATTCTTTTTAATCATTATGTAATACATATAGGTATGTACTGTATTCTCGAGGGACAGTATTTTTGAGACGAAAAAAAAGTTAATTTAAAAATTTCAGTCAGAAGTGCGAGCCGTCGTCAGTCGAGCGGTCGTAAATCGAGGAATACCTGTACTGAAATTTGTGTTGGTTCTTAAGATTAAAAATCGGGTTAATAAAAGGCCGTGGAAATAGTCAATTTAATATAGGTCTTGAATACGTTTTCCCTTTTAAATTATTTAAATGATTTTTTTTTAATTTAAAAGTACTTTGTGGCGAGAATAGTGGATGATGTTACGAATATCATAAAAAAGGAATATTATTAAGAAGCAATTAAGGAAATAGAAGATACATCTATTACATTTGAGTGACAGAATATATTTGATTGTTTTAAAAACTTTTATTGTCATTATTAATATAAATAGACATAGTACATTACTTTAAAATAATTTGAATAAATAGCTCACTGTCGTTATGGGAAAAAAAGATTTTCAGGTACTCTGTTCTAGAGAAAAAAAGGCGTGTTATTAACGTAGGATTACTTATCGTTGCTTAACTCTTTTGTATGTATATTTGAACATATGTACTTACATATATGTACATATATATGTATATATATATACACTGCTGGCCACTGTAAATGCAACACCCTGAAGGAAACATGCAAATAACATGAAATTTACAACATGCATTAGCGGAGGTGAGATATGCAAATGATTAGAATTTCAGCGCAGACGCACATCATGCGCTATTTAAGGCTTGGAGATTTCGACGATTTCAAGTTCGGCAATTGTGTTTTTCTTGTGTTTTTTTTCAAAAAAAACGATCAATTATGCCTCGTCGAAAACAGCGATCATCTTTTGATCAAGTATCCGAGTTCGACAGAGGGAGGATAGTGGCCTACCGAGATTGTGGATTATCTTTCAGGGAAATCGGTAGTCGTGTTGGATGAAACCAAACAACTGTAATGCGCATATGTGATCGTTGAATGCAGGAGGGTACGACGGACCGGCGTGTTCGATCGCATCCACCTCAGCGCACCACTTCACGTGATGACAGGCAAATTGTGCGCATGGCAGTGACCGATCGCTCAGTCACATCACGAACCATAGCACAGCACATGCAGTCTGTAACGCATCATCCAGTGTCTGTGCGTACAATTCGACGCCGTTTACAGCAGAGTGGTCTGTCCGCAAGACGTCCATTGCTTTGTCTACCCTTGACGCAGAACCACAGACGTCTCCGCCGCCAATGGTGCGATGACAGAAGGATGTGGACGGCAGAATGGAATGAAATTGTCTTTACTGACGAGTCACGCTTCTGTCTGCAACACCACGATGGTCGCATTCGAGTCTGGAGACACCGTGATGAGAGGATGCTGAACAGCTGCGTTATGCACCGCCACACTGGTCCTGCACCGGGTATTATGGCATGGGGCGGTATTGGATATCACTCTCGCACACCTCTAGTACGCATTGCCGGTACTTTAAACAGCCAGCGCTACATCTCCGAGGTGTTGGAGCCAGTTGTCCTTCCTTACCTTCAGGGCTTGCCCACAGCCATATTTCAACAGGATAATGCGCGACCACACGTGGCACGCATTGTCCAACGGTTCTTCGTCAATCGCGAGATTGAATTGCTTCCCTGGCCGCCTCGCTCTCCGGATCTTTCGCCGATAGAAAACATGTGGTCCATGGTTGCTCTACGATTGACCCAGATTCCATCCCCAGCTGCCACAGCAGATCAACTTTAGCAACGTGTGGAAGCTGCTTGGTCTGCTGTACCCCAAGAACTCATACAAAGTCTCTTTGAATCAATGCCGAGGCGTGTGGCAGTGGTGATCTCCAACAATGGCGGCTACTCTGGCTACTGATTTTGGCAGGAACCACACTTCACAGAAGTCTATAAATTTAATCATTTGATACTTGGTCAACATGTTATCTACAAAATAAATTTTGTTGTGATATCTCTTGTCTTTCTTGGTGTTACAATTTGGGTGGCCAGCAGTGTATATATATATATATATATATATATATATATATATATATATATATATATATATATATATATATATATATATATATATATATATATATATATATATATATATATGATGTCGAGAATGGCATCGAGGTTCGCCATAAAAATTATATGTCGAATACTTGTACTTTATTAAATTTGAATATAATGTTTAAGTTATTTTAAACGAATATATGAAAAATGATATTTTTAAACATTATTAACAATAATTTTGAAAATATTTGCACAAATTTTATTTTTATTTATAAATGTAAATATATATATATATATATATATATATATATATGCATTACATCGCTTTCCGTAGAAATAACAGTTCATTGCAACTAGAAACATTATTACAATAGTGATATAATAAGTTTAATATTTATATACTAAATCATGGAAAAAGATTTCCTATAAGTGATGGAATCAACAATTTTTATCATGAAATGTGAGCAATTCATACACTAAAGCACTTACTATTTGATTAGTGTAAATCATAGTATTTGCATTCACTTTTTTAAAAGAATTTTTATAAAAATTTCGTTGCAATGTCTCTTTTCAGTCGTATATTATTTCGTTTCTGTTTGAAACTTGGGTTGGAAAAATTGTGAACACCTATGTAACTGCTTGACAACGTAATATGCATACAAACAGATAGAAACAGAAGAAATCCATCATTTCTGCATGCTAACAAATCATATCTTTACGCGTCTAATGATATACAGTCCCAAAATACTCATTTCGTACTGTAGGGAAAATGTTTGTAATTATACAGTACTTTTTCCCCCCTCTTTAGCGGAAGAAGAATTGAAGATTTTATGTAAATGCGTCTATATTATTTAGTTGCGAAATCTATTGATGAATTTATGAAGAGTAAATATTTACATAGCAAATATTTACGTACGTATGAAATAGTATGGTTCATATTACACCTCATGCATACGGTGTCTTACTAAAGCGATCGGACTCAGGGGAATTTTTATAAAGATATCAAAGTTAAATAATGCAAAAGCAAATGAAATTCAGTGGAAATTGATTATACTGATAAAACATAAAAGATAGTCTTCGTATTTCTGTAAGTATTATCTTTTATTCAATTTACATGGAAGAAGTGCTTAATAGCATTTTGATAAAATAATAAAATACACCAATACCTTGCTTTACGGCCTAGATACGTTCCGGAAAAGTTGGACGTAAAGCGAAAAGTCGTATAACGAATTAATAATATTGATACAAACCCATACAAATTTTATTGGATGTGTTCCAAATTTTTACCATGTTTTTATTAACTTGCTTTCTTGTTTGTTTGTGTGTTTGTCCCTTACAAATCTTGCAATCGATTTTTAACTAACTTCCCGACAAGCTAGACATTTGAAACATTTAGAATAGCTCAGAACATGATGACAATGCATTTTTTTAATACTTTTAGCCATCTTTAAGCAGAATTAAATTAGTTAACAGTTATTTTCAGTTAATTTTGTTTTGTAGACTGGTGCAGCCATCTATCAGCCGAGACGGGAACGAAAAGTTAAACGCAAGTTAACTTCCAATAACTTCATTTTCTTTCAAGTTGATTCATCAAAAAAAATTTAAAAAAGTATTTATTAATACATAGAATTGTCAAGTTTATATGATTCAACAGAAAATTTAAAAACACGGTATAAAAAAATCCTTTTTATCTTGTAATTATTTTAAAATAATGTACAGTTCTGAGTTCCTAAAGCATTTTATTCTTTTTATTTCCTATAAAAATGCTTACATAAAAATAAAAGTACAAAACAATGTAATAATAAACAGAAATTCAAAAAATAAACATATAAACAAAAAACAAAAGAAATCATATGTACATATGTATACATATAATAAAAAAACATAAAATAAAATGTTTAAAAACTGTTTTAATGTGATGTCGAACATTAACATGAAGAATCACTAAGCTATAATATGCTGCCATCATCACTTTCCGCTGTTCTGGCCGTATAACGAAACATTGTGGGCCGTAAATAAAAAAAGTGACATAATTAAAAAAGGTCGTTATATCGAAATGCCGTATAAAGAGCAGCGTATAGTGAGGTATGGGTGTATAAGCATCAATAATTCTTTTGAAAGGCTAAAGTATGCTCTGATAGTTTTAATGAAGGATTACGTTCCTCCATAAAGGTCCGCTGTAAAGCAAAATTTCAGACATTGAAACCGTCGTCGCAAGTTATAAATCAAGAGTGGCAGACTATTATTTCTAAAAGGTGTTTTAATTTATCTCCGCTTCGTGCGAATTGTTGATTTCGAATTAAATAATTTTTCTTCCCCTAGATGGCGCGCGCTAGCCTTTTTTTACCATTATCAATCCCACTGAACTTTTAAATTAACATAGACGTAAAACGCAACGAAAATGCATTCGACTTCTCGCAACATCACTTTAATTTAGAAATGGTTCCGTCCAAATATCCGAGTACACTGGGAAACTCATTTATTGACTTGACATTTACATGACACATTACGCCCGATTTTCTGGCATATGTAACTAATTTTTCTTGCCATCAACCTATTCTGTATAGGGTTATCACTCATCCTTCTCTTCGCATGTAGGAATTTTATTGTAAGAAAATAAAAGAGGTAAGCGACAATAAGTAATCCTACTTTAATAACCCGCGGTGGTTTCGTTAGAAGAGACTACCTGGAATTTTTTTCCCACCTTTGTGTGCTTGCACGGAAATGGTTGAAATTTCAGAAAATTGAAATCCAAATTCCGAAAATAAGCATAGTTGTCTCATTTTTGGACATAATTTTTTTTTATACAGACTTAACAGAATTTTTTTTTATATAGCAACAACTAAAAATTCAGGAATATTTAGATCAAAATCGATATTAAAAATAAGTCTGCAACATAGCCACGAAATAGCGAATATCCAGATTGAAAATCCCTAATAATTCTAAATTTTTGAATAAAAATCAAGCATTCCTCTCAGCATTTACAAGGGATATAAGTACTTTACACATGAGGATTAAAAAAATAACATACTTGTGTTATTTGTTTCGACCATTAAGTCGAATTTCGATTCAGTGATTCGTAGACTCTTGCTAGTCGATAGAAAAAAAATTAAAAAAACCTTGGATTTTTTTCACTTGTACTCGGTTCGACAGCTATGTTTCCTTTTACTATACCGAGAATTGTGTGGGTTTGGTTTTGTTTGGAACACTACGGTCAAGTTTTTGCTACACGACGGCTAATTAAAAGTAGGCCTAATTAACAGTAGGCCCGGGACCTACTGTTTAATGCCGATTCCGAACGGCTACAGACGTCCATGCCAAGAGAACCCACAGACTCTGATACCGAAGGCCAGCGACCGACCCATTCGGCCATCATCCAGCGAGAATTGTCTGGGAAAAGGAAATTCCTTTTAAATACTTAGGGAAATACTAAATTTTTATTCGAAAATCTAGAATTGTTAGGTATTTTCTCTCTGGATATCCTCTACTTCGCGTCTATGTTGCAGACTGTTTTTTAATACCGATTTCGATCTAAATATTCCTAAATTTTTAGTTGATTGCTATAAAAAAATTTCTCCAGTTATGTCCAAAAATAAGAGCACTATACTTATTTCCGAAATTTTGGTTTCAATTTTCTGAAATCTCAACCTTTTCCATGCAAGTGAACAAAGGTGGAAAAACTATCAGAGCATACTTTATCCTTTCAAAACAATTATTGATGCTTATATTTTATTACTTTATCAGAACTAGTTGATACCCGTCAAAACATGACGGCTAGATAGTAAATAAATGTACTAATACACAAATTATACTCAGCACATCATTGCCAAATGTTGAAAATCATAATAATGCGCAGAAACAAATTAATGTGTTTAAGCGGTCTTGTGTTTAGTGAGTATCTAAAGCCATATTTAAAAATCTCACTGAGCATGCGCAGAAAGCAATTTTTTTTAATTGTAAATTATCACTAATTAAACAGCGCGAAATAAACAATTTCCATGAGGTTTAATCTTACATTTCCCAAACATAATTACCATAAAAATTAAAATGACAGAGAGAGATCTAGAGAGACTCCTCGGAATAAACGTGTTTAATCATTAAAACATGTCACTGAGCATGCGCAGAAACAGTGAATTTCTAAAGATAGATTTAAACATGCCACTGAGCATGCGCAGGAATCAATTTTTAACTGTAAATTATCGCTAATTAATAGAAATTGCGGTTACAAAAACAAAATTTGACAAATCTACAGATTACAATCTTTCGTTTAAGACCAAAATGAAGTAAAGTGATGCAGTAGTTTTCTCTCACGGACTGCCCAAAAAGTAGGCTTAGCAACTTAAATATATAGATGCTACTGCCCAAGTTTCACAGTATTGTTATTTTTTAGCCTCCTCTCTTTGTTTGCATAGTTGTATAAACTACAAGATATTATATCACATGTAGATGTCATGTTACAAATGTTTTATTAAGTTATTAACTGAAAGTAGATGTTTACAAAAAATATTAGTATTTTTATTTGAAGCGTAGATTAGTTTGCTTGGTCGAACTTAATAAACTTGATATGTATTTGAAAGAAAGCATTTTTATTTAACTAACTTATTTAAAGTACATTAAATTAATTCTAAATGAATTCGTATTTATTTCTTTCAATGTCCCATTAAACTCAGTCTGATATACATTTAGAAAGAAGTGTGTATTTAAATAAATGCGAAAGAAATATATAATAAAATAATACTTTCCAAAAATGATAATTTTTTTTGGCTGGGACGGTGTACTAGGATTTAATTTAAATATCATTCTAAAACCCTGGAAAAGTCATGGAAAATCTTTCTACAGTTAGAGTTTTGTTATGAAAACATCAACTTAGAACTCTGAAATACGTTCTATAGACTGCCGGAAATGGATTTCATCCAATATTTCTCTAGGTATAGCGATCTGAATGCGCGCGCATCGACTTTCGCTACTCCATAAGTTTTATTTTTAAAAATGAAAGCAGAAAAAGGAGCAGCAGATGTTTTCATAACAAGTTTGAACCATGAAGCTAAAGGAGGAGGAGTAGCTCAGTGTTAAGAATGTGTCTCACATTTGGTAGCCGCCACTAGGTGGCGCACACGCCGAACGCAGGGCTTTACGCGGAAACCACAATATGGATTTTTCCTATTTTTCAAGAGAAAACAGGTTTTTTTTTAGTACGTATTTAATATGAACTCATTTATTCAATTTAACTAACACACACACACACACACACACACACACATATATATATATATATATATATATATATATATATATATATATATGAATTTCTTAAACGATTTTAAAAACCGTATGTCCATACAACGCAATGAAAAATCCTGTCTTTTGAACATATCGCGCCATCTGTCGGTGAGCGACTATAATCGGTCTATTTTTTGAAGAATTCCCCATTCAAGCTTACGCTCCTTCTTATAGCTTCATGGTTTATACCCTGCAAAACGTTGTTAATCTTGCCATGTAGGTTTCTCTTAATTTGATCAGTTTTGAGGATGTTTATATCGCGACTACATATCACTCCTCTTATAAAACAAACATTATCTGTTGCTTCCATGTTTACGAAGTTCAGATTCCTGTTTTTGATAAATGTGTTCTATAGGACTATTGCGATATGACTTTTAATAATTTCGTTTCTGAAATTTAGATTCTAGTTGTTACCAAATTTGTCTTAGGAGGTATATATCTGATGGTTGAGAATAATTTTTATTACCTCAGTACAGTGAAGCCATAGACATTGAGAAAAAATTCAAAAACATTGAAACCTGAAGTTTGTTTCATTGGAACCGTAGAGATTTAGGATGGTTTTTGAAGACTAAGTTTACATTTCAGAGATTTTAAATTATTTAAAGTGTCAAGATATTTGTACTGTTTCTTATTTCATAATTAATAAATCCTAGACTAGCTGCACTGATAGGCCACTCACACTGGAAAACCTTTACTACACCCCGTTTTACTGTTGGTTGGTTTGATTTGGTTTGGAGCGCTACGGTCAACATTTTGCTACACGAGGGCTAATGAGACCGGGACCTACAGTTTAAAGCCGATTCCGAACGGCTACAAACATCCACGCCAACAGTGGGACTCGAACCCACAGGATCTGAATCGAATGCTAGCTCTCTAGCCATTCGGCCATCCCCTGGCCTTTTTAATGTCGGAAGTAAGTTCTGTTTTCAAAATTATGAACAGGATCGTCTTACCCAGATCCATTTCATTTATCGAATCAGAGATGTTAAATTTGCTTTCGTCATTTTATTCCAATCCTTAAAAGTTTTACAATTCATAAGTTTTCTGAAAAAAAATTCTATATTTTCGGCTATTTTCTCAATGTGTGTTTGTTGGAGTCAGGTTATGATGTTTTGTATATCAGAGCACTTTTCCCATTGACTTTGGATTTACAGATAACTCTATTTGACTTGTGAGTTGAATTATTTTTAGTATTCCTTAAAATCATCCCTCAAGACCAGGTCTTAATCCACGAGATAACTTTACTGATCTTACAGACTTTTGTTTTCCTTTGAATGGTATGATACTTTGTATTGTATTTTATAATGGTGCAAAGTGTAAAACGGCTTCAGTTAGCTATATTAGAATTTTCCCAAACAGATTTTCCTCTTTTTTGTTCTTCACTCTTTTTTAACACACGTTAAGATCTTATTTACGAATTTCTAAAATTATTTCCCTTTTTGGATAAACCATGACAAAAATCAAACTAAAGTAGCAAAAGCTAAATGAAAGTTTCATTATACAGGGTGTTTCAAAAGGAATCACTTGATTTGAAATGAGTATATTATGAAAAATATTGAACATAGAAACGTAAAATTAATTTTATATTACATGACTAATTATAAAGGTTTTTTTACAAACCAAATTAAAGGTGCTAAATATGTCCACGTTTAGATGAACGACATATATCTATATGGTAGGCAAATTCGTCCCAAACATTTGCGAGCATGTCTGCATACACAGCTTCCACAGCTGGAAGTTACAGACAACCTGTGTCTTGGAATTGTTTATGCCATCGCCTAATGCTTTAGGAGGTAGGAACTCTACCAGGGTTTTGTCGACGAAAATCACGCTGAATGGTTGTTACGGACTCACACTTCGCAAAGCGTAGAACACAAAATGATTTCTGTGGCACAGTCGCCATCTTTACAATCATTGAAGTGGCGAAGGACGAGCGTTAGCGCTACTTGTCGGCAACTGCGTGAAACTCGAGTTTTCCCTCTTTCTGCCTATACATTATTCGATCAATACGGATTAAAAGATGAATAGTTATGAATTTTTTTAATCGGGTGATTCTTTTTGAAACACCCTGTATAATTCAAGCAGGAGATTTTCAAGGCATTTCGGACTGTTTTTGGCAGAAAAAAAATACCCCAAACCTAAATTTCGACTTCATTCTAGATGAGCCAAATTGCTGTCTCAATAGTATCTGTAGCTATCTTGTGTGGTTGTTTTCCTTCTTTCAACAGACTGCGTTAATGTTGATACTCAGTACTTCAGTTGAAAAAAAACACACTAATACTAAAAACAATATGTAAACTCATATTTCAACGAAAGACATTTCTAATAGTTTATATTAAAAGATTTTTTATACTAATTTTGGATACTTAAAGTGACTTCGTACATTTCTGTGAGACACTTTAATAAATTCCATGCATGTCTCACCATGCAACTAAAGATTCAAACAAGCTAAACAGAAATCATGAAATGAGCTAAGAAACCAAAGCTATTTTGAAAATCTCAATTTGGGCAGATCCATCGGCGAATCAGTTACCTTCGATCAGCGTCGAAATACGTGACCGCGCTCGCGGATATAATATTCTGGGCTATTCAGGATTTCTTTAAGGATCGGGACTCTTAACGGATTTCAACTACAACTTTACGTTTTCAAGGGCCCGAGATCGCGTCGAGCTTTCGACAAAGGGTGCTCAGTTCGAATCCCAGCCAATTGATGGCCGAATGGCTAAGGCTCCTGCATTCGGTAACAGAGTCTATGGGTTCAAGTCCCACTCTTTGCATGGTTGGGTAAAGCCATTCGGAATCAACTTTAAACAGTAGGTTCCGGTCTAATCAACCCCGTGTAGCAAACATTGAGTATAGTGATCCAAACCAAACACAAACCAAACCCAGTTCGAATCCCGCCAAGTCCTATGAAGTGTCTTCATGTCTAGGCAGGATATGGACACATTAAATTCGTAGACCAAAAAGTCCTTCCATGTGATTTGAGAGAAGGGTAAGGTACGAACCCTCCAGAGGTCACCGCGGGTGATGTTTGGTCAAAACTGAGACGGCATCAGAGAGTATTATTGATAAACCTTTACAGTGCCCCCACTGAAAACAACCAACGATTGCCGCTAATAAAGGGCCAATGTTTTCATCGACATGTGCCCCACATTGGCACAAAAGCAAAAGCTTTACGTTTTTAAATTCATGATTGGGTTACACTTTTAACCACCTTGCAATTCACCCCCAGTTAGAGTAATCTGTCGTCTTGGTGGAATTGGAAGATTTACTTGACTCCTCGCATTTCAATATCATATGAAATTCCTTCCTTTTCATTCTTTTAGTTGCTCAGCATACTTCTTTATTACTTGACTCTATTTATTCAAATATGGTTGTTCTAAATATATCGTACTTATGAATGGTTTATTTATTTGACGTTAGTTAGTAAAATATAAGTCACATAATTTACAACGAGAATAAATCGCAACATTATTTCCAACGATATATGTATCTAGTTTGTAATGAAGTCAATCCTCCTTCTCTTTCAAATTAACTATTCATATTTATCCAGTTAGTCGCAAAATATTCAACATAATTATTGTAAAGAAATTATGACTTACGGATTAGGAAATGAACTCATATAATGCGTTATTTTTAAAACTTTTGACTAGTTAGCATTAGTCTAGTAATATCTGCCTTGCATTATAATTAATTAGAATGAATGACAAAAAATCATAAGCAACTTTGTATTCTCCTTTGTAAAATACAACAATACAGAGACAAATTCCAGCACAATGGAATAACACTTTAATACCGCATTTATGTTTTCTCTTACTGTGAAACTAATTAATGAGCTAATTAAATTACTTGCAATATTTTGCGAGTAAAGGACTCTTACAAGTTTTAATGTTATGATAGTAAATGTTTTCAGTTATCACATATTTTATTATTTTCGGTATATTGTGGAACTGTTTTCTTAGACATATGATTAAGAGAGCTTAATTAACTTTTTCTATAATAGAAGTATCTATCCTTAAAACTGTAATGATACTAATTTTTCAGTTTTACGTCCTTAATTATGTTTGATTTATTGTGTGAGAGGCATTTCAGAATCATTAAAGAAGTTCAAAATTTTCAGGACATAACTACTTGAAATAAATACAATTTATGTTGGGATTAGCTAATCATACGTAGGAAAAAAATGCTCAAATTAAAGTGAAACGGGAAATGTCATGTAGTGTTTATTATTTTAATTATAGTTATTGTCATCATTAAAGTTTTTAATTGTTGAAAAGGTATTAATTATCACTATGTTATTTATCGTTTATTAACTGTAGTAAATAGTTACCATTTACCAAATAAAAATTCACCTTTTCCTTACGAGGTGGGATAGCGTGTATCCCAAGTATATATATATATATATATATATATATATATATATATATATATATATATATATATATATATATATATATATATATATATATATATATATATATATATATATATATATATATATATATATATATATATATATATATATATATACACAGGGTGATTATAATTAAAGTTTAAGTTTCAAAACGCTATAAAAAAAGAACCACTGATGAGAATGACGTCAAATTTGAACGGCATGTTATTGAAGAAGGCAGAAAGCGTCTGGCAGAAGAAAAAATTTAGTTTCAAATTTTAGCAACAGATGGCGCTGTAAGCGGCAGAATCACGACGAGAAATGAGAAACGATTCGTAAAACGACGGCTAAGGTGTAAGTTACACGTTAAAACACATTGACAAATTAGAATTGTTGAGTAATTTTATTTGCATGACTGTACATATCACATCGAAAGGGACAAATCGATTTCAAGAGTTTTGCGGCGACATACCGCATAAGAACCATTCATCAAAGAAGTTCGGAAATGTCGCGAGACTGGCGCAAAACATGTTCAATATGGTGTCCACCGTTGTGTGCAACAAGTTGAAAGCGACAAACACCATGTTCCACAACGGATCGCAGTGTCTCCGGGGTGATATTCAGAATGTGTTGCGAAATTCGTGCCTTTAATTCCCCTAAATTTGCAATTGGAGCATGGAACACAACATCTTTGAGATAACCCCACAGCCAGAAGTCACACGGAGTAAGATCAGATGATCGGGACGGCCAGGCTGTAGGGAAATGACGGCTGATAATTCGAGGATTTCCGAAACGGCTCCTCAGCAGCTGCTTCACGGGATGTGAAATGTGCGGAGGAGCGCCATCTTGCATAAAAATGATTTCATCCACACATCCACGCTGTTGCAGAGCTGGAATGACGTGGTTGCGCAAAAGAGATGCATAGCGCTGATCAGTGACGGTAGCGGTAACAGGACCGGAAGCACCCCTCTGCTTGAAAAAATATGGCTGTAGAATGAATGATGCCGTAAAGCCGCACCACACTGTGACCTTTTCAGGATTAAGTGGTACGGGGTGCGTTGCCAGTGGATTTTCTGTTGCCCATATTCGACAATTCTTTGTATTGACGTACCCTGTCAGATGGAAATGGGCTTCATCTGTCCACAAAATTTTCTACGGCCATTCATTATCCACTTCCATGCGACCAAGAAATTCTAACGCAAACGTCTCCCTTGCTGGCAGGTCAGACGGAAGAAACTCCTGCACATGTCCAATTTTGTACGGATAGCATTGCAGGATGTTTCGTACAATTTTCATCACCGTGCTCGTAGGCCTGTCCAATGTTCGGGCAATTCTTCGTGCACTGCACGGTTGCACACCACCGGCCGACCCTCCTGTAATGCTGTGGCCACTTCTTCAACTACCATTGAATGCACTCGTTTTCTCCCTCTACCAGATTGCACATCAAACGAACCTGTCGTTTCGAATTTTTGCATCATTTTCTTCAGACTCACGACACTCATTGGACCAACGCCTTCTTTTATACTCTTCAGTGTCCTGAACTTTTGCAGAGCTACTCTTGCACAATCATCGTTCTTATAATACAGCTTTACCAGCAGAGCGCGGTCCTGCAGTGAGACACCCATGGCGAACGTCTGAGACGCGAAATGAGGAACAGCCGTGTACCTGGCGGTTTTATAACACTGAAATGTGTCGTGCGCATGACAGGTATTTTAATTTACATCTTCTGCCGCTTACAACGCCATCTGTTGCTAACTTTTGAAACCAAATTTTTTTTTCTGCCATACGCTTTCCGCCTTCTCCAATAACATGCCGTTCAAATTTGACGTTATTCTCATCAGTGGTTCTTTTTTTATAGCGTTTTGAAACTTAAACTTTAATTATAATCACCCTGTATATATATATATATATGCAGTGATTTCCGCTTATAAGAGTCACGTTTGTTATTACTGTTTTTGATTCTTATAAGCGGTTGATTCTTATAGCCGAAATTTAGGTTTTTGGACAAGCCCACAAACACCTATATATACATATATTAGATAATTTACCATAAAATACTCTTTAATTTACGTTAATTATCTTTTATTAAAATTATTTTTTATACTTTTAAAAATACAACTTAATTTTTAGACCTATAAGTATATACACATGATTATAGTAAGAGGAGAAAAAATCCAATATTTGTTACAACATACATGCTTAACAGTTTTAACATTTCAACTACAGGAAGGGAGCAAGAAAAAGTTTTCTACGGTAGTTTGACGTAATGAAGTTTTCAGGAGGCTGTTTATACCTCTTTCAATACTAATAGTCTCAGACGAAGATTCACCTTCTAGCTTACGTTTCGCGATTAGATAACGTGCTGAATCTACTAATGTCACGTTTGCCTAAGTGATAGTGGACACTTCGCCGAAGATTTATGTGTTTCAAGATCCAGGAAGCCGCAACCACGATGTGGGAGGTAGGAAAAAAAGAGCCCCTATTTTTGTTTGTCAGTGGAGAAAAGTGAAATCGGACCCGGTCGGTTAAAGATGCCCCCGGGTCAAGCTAATAGGACAGTGTTTTGCTAAAGTGATTCTTAAAACCGGTGGATTGATTCTTTAAAGCGAAAATTTTAACATGGAAATAATATATTTGTTTTTGTTTTCGCGATATTGATTCTTATAAACGGTTGATTCTTATAACCACTGATCACTATAAGCGGTGGTCACTGTATATATATATATATATATATATATATATATATATATATATATATATATATATATATATATATATATATAAGTCTCTTAATGGCCGTTCTAAAGAGGTAATCGGAAAAATGTGCCCTGTAAGCTAAAAGTTAAGTATGTTTTAAATCTGTTCTTGTCGCTACATGTTGCCACCATCATCTGTTTATTGCGGGTTGCATCTGAACTGATTTAATCATATTTATTACATTGGTAGAAACCTTATAAATTATAATATTTTTTTGTGAGGAGACCTTTAGTATGCATTTATATATTTAGAAAGGCAAGAAAAGGAAATTAAATGCAAACATTGAAAAAAGTCAATGGTCATGCGTAGTACTGAAGAAAAATCTACCGTAACCCTGATGAATGCAAAAGGCTTCTTAGGAAATCAGCAAGGTTTTGCAGTTACACCACATTTACAGTTCAGGGCTTGAGTGCAATGGCCCACATTCACAGTAACTACCGCATAGCAATATAAACAGCAATACGAGCAGGTATGTTAAAAATATTAGCTTGACAACATATCGCATCCCTAGCAGACCGTAGCAAAATCTGCAGAAATGTATGTCTGGTGATAAAACTGACGTTCCATTTCGTACGTTAAGGGAACGGTGGGCGTTAAAATTTATTTTTTTTTACTTTTCATCATAGAGATACGAAATTTTGTACATATATACATTTCACCTAAAATATATAGAATACCTTAAAAGAAATTTCCAATCTCAGTGCAATTTTAAGATTTTTTAAAAAATTTGAAATTTATAAACAAAATTTTGGAATGCGCCTTGCTACTTAATTTTTGAGATATTTTCTCGATTTTGCATTTTAATCACTTTATACTGTATAAAAAACAAATCTGTGCATCAATTATTTAATCCCTTGATTAGTTAATTCTTGAATGATTTTTTCCTGAATTCCATTCCGATTTTCATCAAAATTTTGCCTTTTAATAAGTTATAAATCAAATTTAATTACGTTAATGAAGTAAAATTGAAAAATGCATGCCCAGTTTTTTGAAAACAGTATCAGGATTTTGCCTTATCAATTTCGGGAATTTTGAACAAAAATTAAGTAGCATGGAACATTTAAAAATTCTAAAAACCTTGAAATCTGTTTTGAAAAAAAAACAGATTTAAAGTTTATTACTACACTTACCCTTGTAGGGTTCGCGTGTTGCTCAGATGCAAATTTCTGGTAGCAGCGCTGTACATGCCAGCCGAAGTGAGTTCGGCGCAGGTGTTTGATCTATTTAAAGGGCACACGCTGAGTTGGCAGAAGCCCAAGACTGGAGTAGCGATACGAGAGAGAGCCGAGGCAAGCTTGATGGAAGGTGATAACGGTGTTTAACTGATAGAGCGTGTATTGGTATTTAGCCGAGGTGGCTGCACGACTTCGAGAATTAGCTCAGAGCCGAGGTTTACGGGTATTATTAGTGAATGCATACTCTGCCTGAAGGATTCATTGCGACCTTTAGTTTCTTAGTACCGCGGGTTGCGGTACTGTTGTGTATTATTTTGGAAGCCCCAAGTCTGTCTATGTTAGTCTGCCTCTACGTAGAGAATAATGGAGTTATTCTGAAGTTATCCCTCGTACTTTATAATGTGCCTGGACCGTTAGAGATATAAACAAAAAAGGAATCACACAAAAAAAGGAAGAACCACATACCCTTTATAAATTACTTCTCAGAAGCTTCATAAATGATTTTTTACTTAATAAAAATATTTTGGTACTATTAATTTGCAAGCACATATTTTTTTTTACAATAACACAATCAATATTACAATGACAAGATTTGCTCAAATAAAGTTCCCCAAGTAGTGAATTTTTGCGATGTCTTGCTTTATTTAATGCCACGAAGGAAAGGCATTTTTTATTTTTATGCTGGCAAATTTTTCTTAACTTCCCACGCCCACAAATTTCTGGTATGCGTCAATCTGTAACAGATTACATTGTGATGTTAAAGTGATTAGGAACTAAGAAAGATCAAGAACATTGGTAAGCCGATTAGAATCTCACACAGAAATCATAGAGTTGATATACGGCTAGAAAATAAGAATCCTAATTTTTTACAATGTCTAGAACTTTTCAAGTCTTTTAGAAAGTCAAAAGAATAATAGAAGCGTTCTTTGAAATCTCAAAAATATTGGTTAAAGGTGAAAAGATTAACTTATAGAACTCATCCGCATCATCAGTGGATATCGGATACTGGCACTAACAATTTAAAGGAACAAATAAGCCTGAAAAACATGTTGTACAATATATCCCTAAAATTCAGAATTATATGTTTAATCGTTCATCAAAAGTGTCGATTTTCTATATTTCTGTGCTTATATCTATCGCTAACTAATATTTTTTAAAGAGAGTTCTTGAAAAATTTTGATGATGAAGCATAGTTAATTAACTATCTAATTAAAATCCATTCCTTGAAGTTTATTCGTTAGTTGACATCTCACTTGAGAACCAATAAAATTGGTCCTTGTAAATATTAAACAGAAAAAAAATATCATTGAAAAGTATTCTTTCGACTTCACTTTGTTATTTTATATCCATTTTTTTATTTATCATATTCCCTTATTAACATTTACATTCTTATGATAATTTTATCTCCAGTCAAATATTTGCATTAAAATTTTCTTCAAGTTTCAAAATTAATATTAATTCCCGCTTAATAATCAATTTAATTCTAACTTGTTAATGGCATTTTTTTTAAATCTCTTTTACGCGTTCTGGAATATTATTAATTGCAATAAACTTTACATGTCAGTTGAGAAATTTTTAATCAGCATGGTAATTAAAACTCATCGAGTGTGTGTAAAGATTGAAGAACAGCCTTAATACACACCTTCTTTATTTTGCTGTTAAGAGAGCGAGTTAAGTTAATAAATTTCATATCAAAGTTGCATAGTTTCCAAATTTTTAAAGTATACGTTTTAATTACCTGTATATTTCATAAGTTATTTATTTTTTATCCGAACTGACTTCGATTTTCAGAGCACAGATAATTAAAACATAATTTAATTTAAATTTACAGCAAAATACGGTGCGCAGAACATATGTGGTGTTTAGGAGTTGTATGCACAAAGCTGTTGTATTAACCTTTAGTTTACGGAGCCCATTCTTCCGATTCACTCTTTAGAATTTCATACTCCCTTTGTAAGAACGGCTATTAAGGGGATATATATATGTATATGTTATATATATATATATATATATATATATATATACAGTGGAATCTTGATCGATCGTTTTCGGATCCATCGTTTTTCCGTATGTACCGTTCATTTTATCCAGTCCCAACTATCATATTGCTTTGTTATGTTTCCGTATCCAACGTTTTCCCGCATTTATCGTTCATTTCAATCGGTCCCTTGAAAAACGATAGATAGAGATTCCACTGTATATATATATATATATATATATATATATATATATATATGTGTGTGTGTGTGTGTGTATATATATGATAATATTATTAATAACCTATAATCGCCCTTTCTGAAACTTCCTTTCTCCAATCTGGTAACCTTTCCGACTCCTTGGCGAGATGCTTCGCCTTTCCATACTAACTTTCTCTGACAATTCTGGCAACCTCTCTCTGACCAAATTATATTTTCGTGCGCTGCGATTAAGACGCTTGGCAGACTCGAAGTTAATAAGATGTATGGTTACTTTCGTAAAATAAATCCATTTGTTCCTGAAGCTGACATTATTATTTCCCAGCCTCGATTGCAGTATTTTCAGGAGATGACCATTCCGGTCATCTCATATGTATATGCATATATATATATATATATATATATATATATATATATATATATATATATATATATATATATATATATATATATATATATATATATATATATATATATATATTGTTACGGTTCAAAAGCACCGTAACATTAGGCACAGGTGAAGGAATCAATTAAGAAATGATCGAGTTAAGAGAAGCAATGACGAGTGATAAAGAAGCGAGGGACGTGGACATAGTTTAGAAAAGAAACAGGATGTTTAAGTGCCATTCAGGATGAAAAAAGAAACCGCCCAAAGGAAATTTACAATGTGGGGTATGCTTAGACCAGATGCAGATGTGTAAGATATAGGAAGAGGTGAAAAGAGCACTAACGAGGATAATGCATTGAATTGTGATGGTTTGGGCTAAGTGGTGGAAAAGCGGAAACAGATGATATTCGAGAAGATGGGAATAATGATGATGGGAGGCGAGTGGCCCCACCTGCGAGAAGGCGGGGAAAAAGAAGATTCTAGAAAGAAATGAGTAGCCAAATAGAATAGGATTAAAATATATCGGACCAATAAGAAAACGAAGGAATGGGCGGATCCTAAATGAAGGGGGGAAGAAGGTAATGGACTAAAAAATAGACACGCAAGAAAAAGATTCATTCATGCTAGAGAATTATGAAATGACTACTCGCGAGCTGGCAGCGAAGTAGCGGCGTTAGAGATTTTTTATGCAGAGAGCACTAGTACTGTGGACGGCAATCAGACAGCCATTGATGGGAATGACGGGAAGTTATTAACCCGAATGCCTCGAGTCCACAATAAGCAGAGAAACCCCTCAAGATAATGGTCAATGTGAAAGAGCGACGGAAGACGAAAATAATCCCCAGCCAGCAAAAATCCTGTGAATAAGCCCCGAACCGATAACAATACGAGAGGAGTGCCCCCACGTCCCAAGGAGCTATTAGCGAGATACGACATCTAGCCAAAGAAACGGACAATGGAACAAGTTTCGGAAGGAGCGTGCAGAATGTCACAAAAAAACCCCGACCGCCAGTGATTGACATTCGTATTGGGCACATGGTCAAAAGATTGGAAAGAATCGTCAATGAAGGTACTGTGCCGTCTATAATTGATATATATATTTAACGTGTATAAAGTGTGCCTCTGATCCTTGATTCAGATAATGATAGATAGTGTATAAGAGTTACATGAATTGATATGATAAAATGGTTATATGGGTAGCTCACCCCTTAAATATATAATCAATGTATGAACATGTTATGTAAATGGTTAATGTAATTGTGATGATAACTATTGAGGAATAATGATAATGAGTAGATGTATTAGGCAAAAGTTGAAAATTGCTTCTTAGAGGGAATACCTCGTAACTAACTGATTGAAAGTAGAGTATTAACATAGAAGGTTTACGAATACGAGAAAGTGAATTGTGTAATAATATTCATAAATGAATTAAGTGTAAAACTTAGATACTAAAGATAATGTGTTGATTTAAATAATGTGCATGAATGTTATGTTGTTAATAAATCCACCTGTAATTTATCAATCAGATAATCTGTCATTATTCATAAACACAACGCAGATACGAACAGCGTGGTCGAACGAGTAGATAGTGAGTGCATAATTAATAATTGGTAATTCACCTGAAATTGACAACTTAGATCACGATACTAACCACTGTATGCATCATTAGACTATTACATATATATATATATATATATATATATATATATATATATATATATATATATATTCATTCTTGGGCCCATATTCTAGGGCATATGCTATCCCACCCCGTACAAAAAAGTTTAAAATTCAACGAAGCTGGCATAAATGTTTAATTTTTTTTCTGTAAAGGAGATGGTTTACCTGTGGTTAACTTCTTCACTCCAAAGAGAGAGAAAGTGATACTTGGACTAAAGTTAACCCCACTGGTTATTCTGTAATACAAATAATTGTTTATCCATCAAACCTAAATGTAACCATCGTGATTCTATACCGCACATTAAGTCGTTGTTTAGGTAATTTCTAATTATTTCTATAATTTACGTAAAAGTAATAAAGTTATACATTAATTTCTGGTTAGCGAAGATACCAGAACGAAATATTAATTGCCTTATTTGACATAACGGGTTTGGTATCGAGCTCCAGCCTCACTACAGATGTTGAACCCAATCGAAAAAATTCATTTGGTAGTTCTAGAGTTAATGCATGCTATTTGAGGCATAAAACTGTGATGTTCATACTACGTAAATGATAATTTATTACTTTTCTAGTTTTTAATATTTTTTTAAAAAATTGGAATAATTATGAACTACGTAATATATATATATATACATAACGCTCATAGTACGTAAATGATAATTTATTACATTTTTAGTTTTTAATATTTTAAAAAAAAATTGGAATATTTATGAACTGCCGATTATCCGTGTGCAAATTATCCATTTTATGGATAATTCATACTAAAAATAGTATAAATTCGTACTAAAAAATATATAAAAAAATTGTCAAACTAGAGAACATTACAAACTAAGGCTCCCTAGACCTGAAAATCTTTGAAAGTATCGTTATTTGTTTTTAAATCCATTAAAATCCCTTCTTTGTTAATTTTACACTTTTAAATATATATTTCATTTTTTATAGTATACTAAGGCATTCTAGATTCTCCGTGTCATCAAGTTAAATTATCATATTAATTAACAAGGATAACGATAAAATTTTGACCATTCAATTATTTTTCGTTTTTAATCTTACAGCTTTGATTAGTCACAAACATAAATATTAAATTTATATAAACGATCGAAACGAATTCTACTTCAGATGAAAACTTTAATTTACTGAGCAAGTGAACTGTTTTTATTTATTTAATTTCTATAAAAGGAATTCCGAATCATAAGTATAATTAATTCAGTTTTGTTGTATAGTAATATTATACAACTGTTTTTAAATTTTATTTTGGTAGCTCCCGTGATAAATTTCATATACAGAGATGTTAGAATTTCAAATCCTATTTCGAGTAGAGAGTTTAGATGTATAATATTCTTTTGACTGTTATTAAATATCATTCATTGTAAAGGTATTAATGCGTAAAGTAATGCAAAATTTCCGAAAAATTTCAGAAAAGAGGTTTATATAAGATTTCTGAATGATTGTTTGCATTCTAAATTGTAAAGCATATTAAATTTTTCAAGTATTTTATAGAACAAAAAGCCCTTTTTGAATATTTCTTTATAAATCTTGTAATTTATTTAGAACGAAAGCTCGTTTATTAAATTACTATAGATTTTTATTTTATTTTGTTTTTCCCTCATTGAATTAGGAATTTAAATGCCGTAAGAGGATTATGTATGTTGTATGACTATAGATGTTTGGAAAAATAAAAATATATATTTTTTTAATTCAAATTTATTTAATTTTGGTGCAGTAGCTGAAATGTGTTCACGCAGTTATTCATTTTATTTGCTAGTTCCCTCGCATGAAAATTGTTTTAAACATTAACTGGATTATGTAGCTATAATGATATCTTTCCTTATCTCAAATTTCTTAACTATATAAATCAACCCCAAAAATTTAATTTAGCTCGTGTTGATAATGGTTAAAAAAATTATACTTTATCCTAAAAATGTAAATTCTTTTTGTGTGCTTTATTAATTTTTTAAAAATCAACATGGACTTTTTCTGATTTAATAAACAATATGCAAGAAAGGTAATCATAAGCTATAATTACCTTTCTGCCGTTATCAGTAAATGCAATGTAGTGTCTTCCACATACCAATCACAGTGGAATTAAGTCAGGATTTCAACGGTACATCATTACTATGAAGAGGCTACATAAGTCCCCACAGCTGCTGAAATTGCTCATGAGAAAAGCAGTCTCTCCGACATACCCTTCCAAGGATGTTGCACTTGAATCGAGAGAAAAGTGATTTGCAGCTGTGCATCTTTCAATCAAAACGGTCTTCCATGTTCCCACTTTGCTTTGATAGGCATTTCAACATGATATTGCCCACTTTCATCTGGAAAATATGGTCCTCAAGGGATTCATAAAACACGATGCACAGGGGTGTTGTCCCTACTAGCAATGGCAATTGTTAGAAATAAATCCTATCAAATATTTACGGGACATTTTAGATAGAAATCTTCAGTAATGTTTTTTTAAACCAAAGGATTAAAGGAGGAATCAATTTAGACTCTGTTGGCGAAAAGAGTAAATGCTTTTCTAATGCGTTCGAAGAGCCGGCAAGTACAGGGTGTCCATAATTAAACTTCCCTACTTTAAAGTTGTCTACAGTCGAAACAATTGTTCAGAAAAGTTATGAAATTTTGTGTAGGACATATTGAAGGGATGGGAATTTGTTTGAGCGAATAAAAAAAATAGGTCGAAATTTCACCACCAGAGGGCGTTTTTTGATGAATTTCACATTTCCGACTGGTTTTTTAATTCAGATTTCGCCATCTTTTTATCCACCCTAACACAGTAACTCATACTCATTAAATTTTCCAATCTTTAAAGTGATTGCAAAGTCGATCGGAAACTTGTTCGATAAGTAATTTTCGGACAATAGATTTAAAGGAACGAAGAAGAAACAAATATGCAAGTTAATTTTTATCGACATAGAGCAGAAGCTGTTATGAAACCTAGAAACTTTCATGGAGATTTTGTTTTCAGCGTGCTTGCTGTTACTGATCAGAATGTCATTGTTACGATTACCAGATCGAGCTTTGTTAGTAAAATTGTTTTACCAAACCGATAATTCAGCACTAGTTGCTCTACGAAAAATTCGGAGTTTGAAGGGGATACGAATAGGTCCATCGACTGTTAAAGGTCTTCTATCTGAAAGACAGCATTTCACGACCCAGCATTTCCCCGGACATACTGCAGTCAACTGTAGAACATGCTATCTAACGATTTCAAATGGTAGCTGAAAATGATGGCCGTTGAACTTGTCTTGTTGCAATAAAATTTTTTTTAACTATAGTAAATGGTGGCTAAATGTGCAATTCATGAAAAACGCCCTCTAGTGGTGAAATTTTGAACTAATTTTTTATTCCCTCAAACAAATTACCATCCCTTCAATATTTCCTACACAAAATTTCATAACATTCTGAACAATAGTTTAGACTGTAGACAACTTTAAAGTAGGGAAGTTTAATTATGGACACCCTGTATTACGCCTCGAATACCAATGGATGTACCAGACGCCAGCCGTGGACCAATACATTTGTTTTGCATAGAGCTCAATAATTATAATTTCGCAACTAAATAATTTTAGTTGTCCAACGCAACTATTTAATAGCACAACTAAATAGTTTTAATAAAATTATTTAACTAAATTAATAATAATTTTATAATAAATTACTAATTTAATAACTAAATGAATAATTTTAATATGATTATTTAACCAAATAATTTTATAACTGCACAACTAAATAATTTTAACTGTCCAACTATACAATTTTAAATGTCCCTCTAAATAAGTTTATTTGGTCTGACTGAATAGGTTAATATTTTATTTTTGGTGCATATTGATAATTTTCTTTTCCCTTATAATGAGAAATATGAAGCATATAAATTCCTCTTAAAATTTGAAACAATGATGTTTTTTTTTGAAACAGGTGTTTTATGTCCCAAACTGTTAAAAGAGACTTTTCAGTCTTTCTGTTTACCTCTATGTTGATGGTACAAAATTAGGTAAGTAATTTTAGGTGTTTTGCAGAATATTTTTGTACGTAATTTGATTCTTATTTAATTAAGAATACATCCGGTAACTTGTTAATCAGTAGTATTAAAAAGTAAAACAAAGTGAATAATACATATGAGAAATGTTTGCTATAAATTAATCTTAAATTAAAATCAGTAAAAAGAACTAAAACTTACGGGATAGATCTTTTATTTTATTCTCTTATGTTTGAACCCCATCACAGGATTGTTTTTCGAACAGGGACGGTATCAGTTGCATAGAGCCGGGAGCGCATCCTAAATGCGCTCTGTGCCGCGGTTACAGTATCATTGTTTTTAAATAACGACTCTATCACGAAACCGCTATGTTCACAGAATCAACTCATGGTGTCTACTGACAACTGGACCAGTGGGGTGCAAACTTTTTTCGACCGAGACTCACCTTTCCTTAGATAAAAAATAAATCGACCCTCAGTGAACATTTTTTGGTACTAGCAAATTTTTTTAACTAGAAAAATGTTAACGAAAAATAGGAAAAAAAAAGAAATAAGTCAATTTTGACAAGCTATTTTACAAATAAAAAATTGTAGATTTTGGGTATACATTTACTTTACATAATGACAATAAAAATGTCTTGTTTACAATAAATTGGCAGATCTCCCGTGACTGAAACTTTTTTTAATATTAATGTGTACTTCAATTACATAAACAAAAATTAAAAGGATACGGCGGATGGAACTTTAATAATGGCAACACTGTTCTAAAGCCCCCGCGCATCAGAACCCATGAAAACAGCTCATTCCACACATACGTCATATACTTGCCTTACCCCAGAGCGAATGCGCTCTCCCCACAAACATCATACGCCTGCACAGTGATAGGATGAACACATCCATGTTTTAGTTACTGTTCTATCGTACGAAATAATTTGTTGCATCGTACTTGTCAGGAATGGATCCTATTTCCGTCCCCCCGTTAGTTCGCTGACCGGAACTGCTTGCTTGGTGGTGGTCGAGCGAGAGGGGGGGGGGAGGAACCCGCTTGGCGGGAAGTGAGAAGCAGACTGGTGGGATATTCTCGGCCGACTCGAAAAGAGGAAAGGTCGGGTGTACAAGAGCTCGCACGAAAAAGTGGCTTGCATCTGGTTTTATTGATGAGTGTAAATTTGTAATATATGTATAAATATAGAATGTGTGGTGTGTCCCAGTATAAGTATATGTGAAATAAATAATTTTGGGACTAAAACCGTGTCTGGACTCGTCAACCGCGTAATACATTTCTATAACGCAAAGCAACGGACCCAGGGGCGGTTAAGCCTCGTCAAGGGAGAGGGATCGCCCTTCAACATTGGTGGCAGCGGTGGGATCGAACCCACGCCTCCAAAGAGACTGGTGCCTCAAACCAGTGCCTTGGTTACTGTGCGCACAAGCATTACCCACGGATGGAAGGAAAATGCTTGTGTGGCCACTGTGTGAGATATGCTTGCTTTCTGGGGCTGGGAAGTGCTCTACCACCCACCCCCTCCCATATTCTCCGGACTTAATTCTTTCTGACTTTGATTTCATCCCCAAGATGAATGAACCGCTCCGTGGATTCCACCAGAGATTCTGCAGGCTGTAGACCGCTCCGTTCTAAGGATCAAAAAATCAGGTACTGACAACGGCATCCCGCAGCTTCTAGGACACGTTAGCAACGGATGCTAATCGATGCTGGTTTGCTACTTTGAAGCGCTGTAAATGTTTCAACCTTGTATCTCTTCTGTATACAGCCTGGAACTCTGATAAAAGTTTTTTTAGCATTTGGTGAAATATGAGAGATTGCTACTCCTGTATCATCTTCCGAGTTGTTTCTTAATCGTTGTTCGGTTTTTACAGCTCATCTATATACAGGGTGTCCATAATTAAAATCTCACTTTCAAAAGGCTGGAAAAAAGAATCACTGGTCAGAATGACTTCAAATTTGAACTGAATATACTGGAAGAAGAGGGAAACGATTTGGCATCATAAAAAAAGTTCCAAAATGTATCAATAGATGGCGCTGTAAGAGGCATACTATGCAAACTAATTAAAAGACACTCATGCGCACGACACATTGCATGTAATATAAAAGCGCCGGATATGTGGCATTCCCATCATATTGTATCTGAGTAGCTTGTCATGAGTCTCTCAATGAAGGATCGAGCTCTTCTGGTGAAGCTCTTCTACAAGAACGACGACTGTGTGCCTGCAGCTTTAAAGAAATTCCGGTCATTAAAGGGAATGAAAAAAGGCTGTGGTCCGATTTCTACAAAGGGTCTAAAGAATATGATTCAGAAATTTGAAGAAACGGGTTCTTTTGAAGTGAAATCTGGCAGAGGGAGGAAATCAATTGCTTCAACGTCAGTAGTGGTAGTAGAAGATGTGGCCACAGCATTAGAGGAAGGGACGAGCAGCGGTGTGCAAACGTGTAGTGCACGTGGTATTGCCCGATGTTTAGACATGCCGCGAGTACGGTGCACAAAATTATACGCAATATCCTGCATTGCTATCCATAGAAAATTACACATGTTCAGGAGTTGCTTCCTGCTGACCTGCCAAGAAGACAGGCGTTTGGTCTGGAATTTCTCGCTCGCATGGAAGTGGACAATGGATGGCCATGGAACACATTTTGTGGACAGATGAAGCCCATTTCCACGTCCACGGGTTTGTCAACACACAAAATTGCAGGATATGGGCAAAGGAAAACCCATTCGCAACTCAACCAGTACCGATGCATTCGCCAAAGGTAACTGTGTGGTGCGGGATGACGGCATCGTGTATGGTAGGGCCATATTTTTTCAAGGAGATAGGTCTTGTGTGTCCTGTTACCTGTACCATGAATGGTAAACGGTATGCTAGTCTTTTGCGCAGCCAGGTCATTCCAACACTTCAACAGCGTGCATGTCTGGATAGAATCCTTTTCATGCAAGATGGCGCTCCTCCGCACATCGCAAAGCCAGTCATGCAACTGCTCAAATAGGCATTTCGGAAATAATCGACTTAGCCGTCATTGTCCAACAGCCTGGCCTCCAAGATCACCAGACCTCAATCCTTGTTACTTCTGGCTGTGGGGTTATCTTAAAAATGTTGTGTACAGTGGCCCGATTGCAAATTTAGCTGAATTGAAGGCACGGATTACGCAACACATTCGCAACGTCACCCCTGAGACACTCCAGTCTGTTGTGGAACATGCTGTTTATCGCTTTCAGCTTGTGGCGGACAATGGTGGAAAGCATATTGAACCTGTCTGCCGCAAGTCTAGCGATAATTAACAGACGTTTTCATTGTTGCTTTTTATGCGGTTTTTAGCCCAAGGCCAATTAAAACCCCATTTTCCCCATCTAATGTGGTGCGACCTTGCCGTGGTGGATGGGCTTTCCACTAACAGTGCCACAACTGTTGACTGACTTGGAAGTCATTTGTTCCGTCAAATGACCAAAACACACATACACATTGAACACTACAGTTGGTTTACTGTGCAACCCATGCCAAAGCTGTCGTATTTCGATTCAAAATGTCACTTGTAGCCGAATCCACTTTCGTTATGCCGCTTACAGCGCCGTCTATTGATACGTTTTGGAACTTTTTTTATTAGGCCAAATCGTTTCCCCCTTCTTCCAGTATATCCAGTTCAAATTTGAAGTCATTCTGACCAGTGGTTCTTTTTTTGCAGCCTTTTGAAAGTGGGACTTTAATTATGGACACCCTGTATATAAAACGCTTAGGTACGCGACAGAAAAATCGGCGATATTTCTATACTCCGAACGGCAACAGCTGCAACTACCAGATGTAAACATCAGCGGCTATCCGCGTGTATGAAGTGGTTCAACGATAGCACGTAATTTGGTACAGTTTAATTGCTGTATTTTACACGTGAATAATTTAATTTATTCACGAGATAATTTATTCTTTTGTTCCATCGGATTTTCTAAATGTATGTAAGAGGACAAACTTTTGACAAAATATTTAGACCTATCAAATCCAGTATTTAATCATGGACAGTTATATGTAGGTTTATCTAGTGTCCGTTCTTTTGATTCTGTGACTGTAGTATCTCCTATTTCTGAAATACTCAACTATGTAAATCAAGAAGTTTGAGGAATATCATAGTAAAATATTAATAATTGCATTTTAATATCTTAATAGTAAGTAAGAGTTAATTGTCTACACTTTTTTTAGTAGTACTTGCTGAATTTTTACTCCATTTTATAAGTGAAGAAATTTTCCCAACAATTTTTTATTTGGTATGATTAAATGTAAATATCTGAATTGTGAACAATAGTACATATAGAGAGTGATGTAATCCACACTATATTTTAGTACTTGCTGAATTTTTACTCCTTTTTTTAGTGAAAAAATTAGTCTCCAACAATTTCTTATTTAATGTAAAGATAAAGTGTAGCTATCTTAATTTTGAAAAATATTACATACAGAGAGGAATATAATTTTTAAAATCTTTGTTGTTGGGTTTCTCAGTCTTATCTTTAACTCTGTTCTGAAGTAATGGAAATTCATATTTTTTTAATCACGATGTTTTAGAATCAGCCTTAAAGAGAATTTTGCAATGGTTATAAATTTTTGTCTGAGATCGCACTACCATTTAACAACGTATATTTATGATGACAGGTAATAGTAACATCCCTTACATACGTTTCTTTCAGTTGAGTTGTTTTGCAAAAGAAAATATAAAACTAAAAGCGACCATGTTGGACGAGCAGCGATTAGTAATTTTTAAAACCCAGTCTCACGTAGACAGGTTGAAGCAAATGGAAGCAATCTTAGCGTTTCTCTGACGGAGATTTTATTGTAAAACTGTTTGATACCTAATTGAACAATACCATATCATTTTTTTAACATATAAAATTTTTTTTAAAAATATTTAAAATGTGTAATTATAGAAAATTTAAAGCATTTTTTTGAATATTGTAAATGATCTGAAACATAGGTATGTGCTTTCACATATCATTCTAATCGATAAAGCAAAGTTTGAAATAGTAAATAGTCATGTTTAATGATCCTTGGTTGACATTGTTAGGACACAATTACAACAATGGACAAATAGGGTGTTACAAACAATAATTCTTTTAAAACTTCCCATGTTTGCAGATAATGTTGGTTTCAAAATATAAACTTCGAAATTGTTGGCTTTGTCGCTCATAATCGGAAGGTAACCAGATTACTTTTATGGACAGTTAGTTATACTGGATATAATGTATTTTATTCCCTCTAGAATTATATAAAGTATGTCTGCAATTTACTAAGCAAATATCCTTCGGATGCAAGCTCTTCTAACTAATAGCGATAGGGTTAATGTAGAATTCATACACCATGAAATTTATTTGTATATCACTCAACATAGTGAGAAAATTAATTACAGGTTGCCACAGATATTTGCAGAAACACATACGGTTATTCAGAAACAAAGGAAACAATTACTCAAAAGACTTATCGTCCCTGACAAGTGAAAGCTGGCGCAGCATAATTAATAAATGACTTAATTAAATTATTAATGGTGTTTGCTTGTCTGTTAATTAATCGTAAAAGTTTGTAAATGTTATCACTGCAAATTATATGGCATTTTTCGGGCGATTTCTACAGCTTTTACTCGCTCATCAAAAATAAGCACGATAGCTTAATGTGCATTTCATGTTACCGAATGCATCACATATTTGTTTGGGGTGGGAATTTGCTTTGGATAGACTTAAAACCCCCCATAATTTAATATTTTGATAATAGTGTTATTGTATAGTTGATTTGCTTTTACGAAAATTATTAAATATCAAAGATACAAAAAGTGTTCAATTTAAGCACCTACTATTCCGGTTGGCAAAGGCGTCGAGCCAGTGATCTGAGGGTTGGTGTTCGAGGCCGGTCGCTGACAAAAATCCACTGCCATGTTTACTAATGGTGGCCGGGGTACATAAAATAGGGTGTGGCTGCAATGTCCTCCAAATTCTCAAATTTACCTCTGGAGGTGCGGGGTCAAATGTTCCGGTCTCGTCACTTGACTCGGTTCAAAATTACGGGACCGGTCCATAGGGGGGTAATGCTGGTTCACCTATATGGTGCTCCTAGAAAAGTGGCCAGCAAAACCGCGGTGTCATATGACGGTAAGTATAATGTCCAAGTAACCGTCTGCCGCATTGGAGAATAAATGTTTCTTTAATTACAGTCACTTGACGAGTATAAAACCGGAGAATAATGAAGTAACATTATAAATTAAGAACTCTTACTCTGCACGCATATGGTTGTTCTTCTATTGTCAGCTATTCAACGTCATGGTAAACGTCGTAGTGACGTCATTCTGGTTACAGTTATATGGTGACAATTCATCCGAGACTCATTACGGAATGCGTCAGAATCAAGCCATTCTGTGACTGGTTAAGTACAGTAAGTCTTTGAATTACGCGGTCTCGAGTTTCGCGAATTTGTAGATACGGGATTGTAATTTTCAACTTTAATACGACGAACATTTCGAAGAAAAGAGGTGTTTTAATAGAAACAGCGGAGAAATCTATGTATATAAAAATGGATGTATGTGTGTATGTTCCAGCATCACTCTGGAACGCCTGGAGCAATTTCAACCAAACTTGGTACACATATCCTTTACAATCTGGAAAGAAACACTGGGGGAAGTGTGTGGTAAGACACCCCTATCACCAATAGGGGGGGGGGGCAGGGGGCACATGTAAAAATAATCGTAAACGACTGATATCAGTGTGGAATCCATAGTTTTCGAGGTCGCTGAGATTAAAGGTGACACTCCCGATGACGTCTATGTGCAAGTTCAGCCCCCCCCATCAGCATTGGGAGGGAAGGGGGAAGAAGGAGTGAATATAAAATGTCCAAAATACCCAGAGTAGTGTCGAAACCATAGCTTTCGGGGTCGCTGAGACGAATAGTGACATTATTGATGTCTTTTAAGTGGAACTTCAGTCTCCAAGAAAGGGTGAATATAAAATGTCCATAATACCGAGAGTAGTGTCATAACCACATTTTTCGGGGTCGCTGAGACGAATAGGGACATTTCTGAGGCCGTTTAAGTGCAAGTTCAGTCCCCATTAACATAGGGGGGGAGGGGAGGGAAGAAATGGTGAATATATATATCCAAATTGACCGAGAATAGTGTCGAATCCGTAGTTTTCAGGTTTTCTGCGACGAATAGGGACACTGTCGATGAAGTTTAAATGCAAGTTCAGCCTCCTACCACCATTAGGGGGGGAAGAAGGGGTAAAAATGTCCAAAATGACAGAAAGTAGTGTCGAATCCATAGTTTTTGTATAGCTGAGATGAATAGGGCCCTCCCGATGCCGTTTAAGTGGAAGTACAGCATCCCATCACCATTGGTGGGGGAGGGGCGGGGGAAGGGGTAAAGAAAAGTCCAAATTGACCGAAATTAGTGTCGAATCCATAGTTTTCGGAGTCACTGAGAGAAATATAGGAAACTAAAAATGTTGTTTATAATCAAGTTTTGATTTAAATTAAAAATAGAGTGAATATGTAATTTTACTTTATCATTTGTATACTGTACTTACTTTTAAATATCTGTAAATTAAATTACTTAGATTTTACACTATAGGTGGAATCCATTCCTTTTCCTATGTAATAAAAAAATTGGGATAAATAAATACCTGGGCAACGTTGGGCAAATAGCTAGTTATTGATAAATTTCGATTGAAAATATCGAACGAAACGCATACTGATAAGTCTTGCGCTGATACAAGCGAAAGCGTTAAGTATTTTTGAAAATTTAAAGCAGAAACTCGGTGATGATGACGATGAGGGTAAATTTCGTCTTAAATTTCGACTGGTAAATTTCGACTTCGGAATTTTCTGGAATGAATTAATCGTGCAAATCGAGGACTTACTGTACTCTAACCAAGCTATGACATTGACCATGAGCCACAAATGTATTTTTTTGACAAATGTACCACAAATGTAACTCACAATTTGAGGCACCGTTTATAACGAGAATTGGACTTTACAGTGTCTTGGATGAGACCTCATCTCAATGGGCAGTGTCTTCTCTGTGACGTCATGTTTGAACCACTGTGTTATTAAATGATAAATATAATTGAACTCTGAGAGAATATTACCTATTTCTACCAATTTTTTATTTTATTTTAGGGTAAGCAACATTTAAAAAATTTGTAATCTACAGAAATTGATTTATATTTCGTGAAATCAAAAACAGTAAAGGTTTTGAGTGAATTACAAATCATATGTAAGCTCTCAGCTTAATTAACTCATTAAATTTTCCTTTTAGGCTGACGTAAAAAAATAATTCAGATGATTGATTTCTAAAATAAAGCTTATTAGAAAAACAGAAATATAAAGTAACAAATCTAGGGAAGTACATTGTCAAAATAACCTTTAAAATTCGTTATTAAAAAAACAATTCTCTACTTAAATTTTAAGTCCATTAAAAAAACTTTCTTCCACAACCTTCTTGTAATCAATAAACAGCAACATACGGAGGTGAAAAACCAAAGGGCCTTACTGGGAAAACGTTGCCACCTCCCACAACGAAAAGGTTTAATGATGGAAACATGCCAAATTATGAAATTGTACAAGAAGGGAAAATCCATGGATGTAAATATACGAGAAATACGGAAAAGAGAGAATATATAAAAAATGAAGAGGCACAAAAACATATTAAACCGCAAGAAAGAGAACAAATTAAACATATAATTAAAGAAATAAAACAAAAATAAATAAACTTATAAACAATATTAAATAAAAACTAACTTATTTAGTTTGCGAAACATTCCTTATTTAAACTGGTCGTTAAGGAAATTCATTAGTATTTTACTTTTAAAGTAACTATATAAGTTTTTGGTTACTTAAAATTATTTTATCTTAAACTTATTCTTTATAAAATTTCTAAATGTGCCCTAATAGTCAAATTTATAAATAGTGCGTCCGTTGAGTTGCTTCTGTTTCCTTAAAGCATTTTGTTGTTCACAAAAATATGAATAATTTCCTTTATCAAAATATTTTGAAGACCTTTATTCCGCGAAATTTAATTATTCCCACTGTAGTTTATATTATAAAATAAAAATTGCCCTCTTGAAACCCCCATTTTGTAACTATATCGTCAGTATATTTTCATAACCTTTGAGATCATTTCCGATAATTATGGGTAAACAGTATTTTAGACGGGATTAAAATACTGTTTACCTATACTATTTATTCTTTGGAAACTAATGTCGTAAAATTAATTGCCTGAAAATTACTTTGATTACGGTCCCCTCTTTCGGTTAATAAGAACTCAAATGAAAATCTCAAGATTTTAAAGTGTGATTATTTATTGCTAAGAAATTTCCTTCATTTGACTTAATTTACTCCACATTGGATAGTTCAAAAAAATATTCCAGACTGTTTTGGAAAAATATTGTCCTTCATATTAATCACTGATATTACAAGCAATTTTTATTTACATAAAGAGTACATAATATCTATGTGATATTTTTAGAAACATGTGTAATCATATCTTCATTTAGAAACGATCTCATTCAGCTGGGGTCTCTAATATTCAAAACCAGAAAGTACGGTCTCGACTCCTAAACTATACTTAAGTGTTTCCTGTCGTTCGGAATCGGGTTTAGGGCTGCTGTGTACTAACCCTGTTGGATTCGCTCACCTCAATGTTAACCTATCGTGAAAAATTGTCCTCGTATTGTCAACTTGGATTTAAGGATATTTTTTTTAAAATTGTACTCTGTAATGCAGAAAGAAATTATAAACCTTAACGGATTTTTCATTAAAAAAACACCATTTGAGGTAGTCCCTTCTAACGAAACTACCGCGGGTTATTAACGTAGGATTACTTATCGTTGCTTACCTCTTTGGTATGTATATATGTATGTATGTGCTGTGTATATGTATCTATATATATGTACGTATATATATATATATATATATATATATATATATATATATATATATATATATGTCAAAATTTTGACGCATTTTGGTACTTTTCTGTTTAACTGTTTACTGATTGCTCAAGCGATACAGACTGAGTTTGGCGCGCTGCCAAAATTATAATTCGAGACCACACGACGGACGGTTTTAGCGTCTGGAATTTTGCTTTCCGGAGAACTGTTATGGAGGAACTTAATAAAACAGGTGAAACCTGTTAACAGTTGCCGTGTTGATATTCTATAAAGAATATTGATGGAATATCTCCAATAAATATAGAAGAAAATTGATGAAATATCTCGAATCCGTAGCGTTTATAATCTCAATGTTCCTTAAGGAGCAAATTGCTTTGATTTCAATAATACATAACTTGCGAGGAATGAAATTAAACAAGAGGAGTTTAGGACATAATCTAGTTGATGAAGTTCTTCTCTCTATATCACAAGACCGGGGTTAAGCCACGGTCATTACAGTGATACCCGACTGTTCGAAAGTATGCCTTAAGTTCGTATAAAATGGTGATGGCGTTCTTCTATGATTTTACTAGTATGGAATCCCGTGCATGTGGGGGGGGGGAGGGGTTATATATTAACAACAAAACATTAAATGGAAAATTATTAAGCACTTTCTTCAGAAGATAATATCTATGATAATGTGACGAATTACTCTGTAAGATATTTCCGCGAATATACGAGATGGGTTTGATGACTCTAGCATCATTGTCCTAAAACGCGGTCCAATCCCGAGCCTGGCAGACGGTATAGTGTCACTGAACTGTTTTATAGACAATTGGAAGATCCTTATGAAGCATAGAATAAATATACAGAGTGATTTTTATTAAACTGGCACTGTTCAGAGCCATCAGTAGCACGATCTATCATCCAGAATTCCGCCAAAATTGATAACGGGACTAAAGACGATATGGGAAAGAGCAAAGAAATAGTTCCAAAAGTCGCCGACAGGCGAAGATATGGCGTTGTAGTTGCTGGCGCACTCGAGAATTCGCTTAAAATGCAAGTAAAACATCAAAATTCAAATTCACGACTACGTAATCGATAACAGCGCCAGTATTTCGGGCTTTAAAGATTAGGGATGAATACCGAAAAAGTTGTAAGCAGACAAATGAATAACAAAGAAATTTCACGGCAACACCACTATATGCAGCAAATTCACTTCTCCCTCCTTCAATGTGACCATAGTCCTGGTGGACGACACATTTCATTCTGAACACTACATTCTCAACGGCCAAACGTAACATGTCACCAGGAATGTTCATCAAAATCTGGGATATGTTGTCCTTTAAGGCCACCAAGTTCGAGACTCCACCAAGATACACCTTAGACTTTAAATAAACCCACAGAAAAATGTCACATGGGTTAGATCCGGGGAGAGAGGTGGCCATGTAAGTGGAAAAAGCGACTGACGACCCTTTCTTCTGTAAAGCGAAGGCGCAACAAATTTCGCTCTTTATAGCCCAGAATACTGGCTCTGCTGTGGACTACGTAGTCATGAATTTGCATTTTGATGTTTTACTTGCCTTTTATGCAAATTCTCGGGTGCTCCAACAACAACAGCGCCATATCCTCCCCTATTGGTGTCTTTTCGAACTTTTTTTTTCACGGACTTTTTCCCATGTCATCGTTAGTCCTCTTATCAATTTTGGCGGAATTCCGGCTGATACATCGCGCTACCGATAGCTCTGAGTAGTGTAAGTTTTAAAAAAATCACCCTGTATATATATATATATATATATATATATATATATATATAGAGAGAGAGAGAGAGAGAGAGAGACAGATAGATAGATAGATAGATATTAAGCACCCTACATCATTTGAGTTATCGAAACCACTGGACAATTTCAAGGGTAGGAATATATATTCCTCTTGAAATTACTCAAATTATGAAAATAAATCATATGCTAGCTTTATATTTTAAGATATCCCTTAAAGTAATTTTGTAGGAGATATTGAATGATTCTAGAATCAAACTCGAGTTCTTCTTAATTGTAAGGCATTGTATTTAGGTATTTTAGTGTATAGAAATCAGCGAATCTATAAAATATATATGGAGTCAGCGGAAATTCCCTTTGATTTTATATTTATGTGCCTTGAACCGAGTCTTTATTATTTGTTCTACAGATATTCAAATTCCTCATCCAAATAACTATTGAAGAGTTGAAATACTTTAAATAATTAGAATTTTCTAAGTGTTCCTTATGCCATATCCCAAAATGTTATAAACTAAATGCAGTTTCCATCAAACTCATAAACTGAATTCTAATTAGGAAATTAGCTTGAAAAAATATTTGCGAAATAAATTATTTGTAGTCATGTAAGTTGTGTAATTCCACCAGGGAGATGTTACAAAAAATATACATAAGCTAATTTCCATCACGACAAGTCGTTTATCTATTAATAAGCGTCCTAGATTAATATTAATGTAATAGTGTTTACACTTATTAGTCAAGCAATGCTTTCAGTACTATATTAATTCCTATTACTGTTTTGCTTTCTGTAAGTTTCTTTGAAACATATAAAACTATTTAACAAGTTTGTGGAATACCTAATGAGCTTATGTATTGACTGAGAAGGATTAGGTAACAGCAACGAATATAGTATGTATTGAATACGAAGGATTATGTTATAGCTACGAGAATAATCAATTACCTCTAAGCTTATTTTGGTACTATTTTTACGACTTTTCGATGCATAATTCAAATGCCACGAAATTGAGATAAATTTGCGAGACGAAGGAATAACTTTTTTCTAATTATTTATTTAAATGAATATCTGAATTTTGAATATGAATTTATGCGAAGAATATTCTTTCCGAAATTTATAGATTTTTTAATTTAAGAACTTGAACTAATTGAAGTAATTTGAATATATATTTGTAAAAAAAATTCATTAAAGATATTAACTCGCATGATATTCGCATAATAGGAACAGACAGCTTCTTTAAATCCCCAATAAAAAGAAAAAAATGGCATCAAGTTCCAAATAAATCCTTATAATTCATCATTAGACCTTACAAAGACTGAATTTATCTTTGTAAAAATTCTTTATAATGACTATTAACTCGTATGGTATACGCATAATAGTAACACGTAGCTTCTTAAAATCTACATTTAAAAGAAAAAAAATATTACAATTTTCAATTTAATCGATTTAGTTCTTCATTAGCCCAGAGAACATTTGTAAGATTATTTCTATGAACAATTCACATTTGTATACAGTGATTGTCTTTAAGGATAATTCTTCCGTGTCTAGGCCGGATATGGGCAGGTAAAATCGGTAGACCGTAAAGACCTTCTATGAGTTCAGAGAGGGTAGGAGAGGGTGGGAGAGGGTACGATCCCCCCCCCCCTCAGATGTCATCCCTGGGGGTGCTCGGTCATAATTGAGGTGGCACCTGGCTAAATCGGACTCCAACCCTTGTGGTGCATTATAAGACTGGAGCAAACATCCCTCTGCCCGATAGCCTATATGGACCTGGTCTGGAATAGATTCCGGTCAGGGGAATAGGAAACAACAACAACAACAACAACAACAACAACAACAACAACGGACGATTTTCACTCTTTATTTTACAGATATGGGTATTCCTGTTATGGTTAACAACATGCATGAAAAATAAATGTAAATAATAAATGCCAAAAAATAAATGTAAAAAATAAATGTCTATGAAAATTAAATGTAAAAGTTCTAGTTTGAATATACATTTATGTATGTTTATAACGGGAATTTTTTTATATTTATTTCGGTCGTAAGTAATTGAATTTACATAAATATGTCGTTTCGTCTTCTTTTAGCCCTCGTGTATCAAAAATTGACCGTGGCGCTCCAAATCCAAATCTAACCGTTTCGTCTGCTTTGTCACTGATAAAATTCCCATGATTAACTCTTTCTTCTTTTGTTTGCCATCCAAATTAGTGAGTGAAATTTCCCAGAATGTTGTCAGTGTGCGAAGGTTATATTTCTTCGAATTTATGAGTTTTAATGCACAGTATGGATTTCTGTTAGTTCTAATTTACAAGAATATTTTGACTCTTCAACTCAACAGAAATAATTGTGGATATCAGAGATATGATTAGGTTGCATTCTTCTTGGCAATAATTATTGAGAAACCCATAATTATTTATATAATTTTAGTAACTTTTATACAATTATTACTAAAAGGACAGTTCCACCTGCATTACTATTTACAATTTCTTTTAACCCTCTGCAGTCTTATTTAATTATATTGATTGGAATATTTTCATTGAACAAACACTAATAATAATATGCAAGATAGGCTTTTTATTGGTGGCTTAGGACTGTTTAAACCAGGAATGGTAAAAGTACTTTGATGGCCAAGAGTAGACATAAGATCACTAAAGGGTTAAAACAATCATCTTTTGAAACTATGACTGTGGCACAGAGTTAAAACATTCATGTTTTGAAACAATGACTGTAGCAAAGGGTTAAAGCATTCAACTTATGAAACAATGACTATAAAAAAGGGTAAAAACAATCCTCTTTTGAAACAATGACTGTAGCAAAGGTTTTAAACTATCATCTCTTAAAACAATGACTGTGGCAAAAGGTTAAAACAATCATCTTTGAAAACAATGACTGTTAATTAATAGATAATTATTAGTTAATTGTTATATTACTTGATCTTGTATTCATGACATTCTAAAGACTAAATTATTCAGAATTCTCTAATTATTCAGAATGTTATGAAAGTTTTTTTTTTCTGTATAAATGATTTTTAAAGTGATATTTAGTTAATTCTTTAAAAAATATTTTTACTTTAAATAAATCATTTAATGTTTTTTCGGTAGCTTAAAATTGAAAATATTTCAAAAATCAACCTTATCCTTTTATAAAACGAACTTCTGGTTATCTGTTTCTGCGATTAGCTGAGTATTACGAAAAGGGATTAGATATAAAATACAAATCATACGAAATAATGTGATCATGATCCGCAAATAAAGTAAACCGTTTATTCCAGAAAATGTTATTGAAAACTTATAATAGGTTTCTTTCATTATTTTCAATCGACTCTACTTAAATTCCAAAATGTACTTCTCATGAAACCTCTTAATAGATTATTTTTGAATGGTTTCTAAGGTTATTATTGGAGTATCCATGTTTTTCAATTTTCCGAATTCCCGTACTTAGAGTAGCAACAGAAAATCGGGGGTTCGGTTCTGCATTTTATTTTATAATAATCAATATTTTTCCTACGATCAATACATATATAGAGAGTAACTTATGAATGTCCTTCAGAGCTGTATTTTAATTTCTCATAGATCAAACCTTTTCATATCATCAAATCATATACAGGGTAACATCTGAATGGTCTTCAGAACTGCATTTTATTATATATATATATATATATATATATATATATATATAACAGATCCGTAACTGACTGACTGACTGACTGACATATAACGCTCAGACCAAACCGCTGGACCTAAAGAGATGATATTTTGCATAGCGATTCTTCTTATAGTGTACGGGTGCACTAAGAAAAATTTTTGAAAAATTCTTCTTAAGAGTTTTAAATTAAATTTTTAAGCCGGTTTTTAAGCCGGTAAAATTTTAAGCCGTTAAACTTTTTAAAAGTTTGCATTTAAAATAATAATCTGAGGGTTATAAAATTTATATCACAAGAAAGATCATACAAATTCCTTTAAAATGAAATCTTTTTCGAATCTTTACCTCCATTTTCTGATTTTTGGTGAATTTTTAAATATTAATTTTTAGAATTTAATTTATTGAATGCTGATCACGTGGTTTCTTTTCTTTTTGTGATTCTTTAAATAAATTTTTTGTCACGTGCATAAGAACGAAATAGACCAAAAAGATATTTTTTTTTGTTGCTAATGCGGCAGACGATTGGATATTATCAAAAAAATATTTAAATACAGTAAAAGATATGTTCCCGAAACTGTACTATATTAACTGTACTATACTATTTAGTATGTTCTATTAGATTTAATTTGAATATTTTCTTCTACATTATTTTGTCTATAAAAATATTCGTTGCGATTTTTTAATAAACATATTTTTTTGTTTTTTTACATCAATTGCATACATTGATCGTTGTATGCATTATGAATATATATATTATATATATATATATATATATATATATATATATATATATATATATATATATATATATATATATATATATATATATATATATATAATTGCATACATTGACAGTTGTGTTTAATTTGAATAAACAACGTAGCGAAGTACGGGTTTTCAGTTGGTTATTACGTATAGAAAGTAAATAATGAATGGTCTTCAGAGCTGTATTATAATTTCTTATACATCAAAATTTTTCATATCATCATTACATATAGAGAGTAACTTATGAATGAGCTTTGTTAGCTCTTTATCTATGATAATTCCTTTTGGTGATTTGAAAACGCTTACTAAGCATCTTATTTATCGTTACAGAATAATACTAAGTTTGTAGATTCACCTGCTTAACCATGAAAGCGTAAGAGAAAATGATCGTAAAGAAAAGTTTAAAGAAGGTCTATATTTTCCCCTAAAACCTGGGATTGGTAAAATCTTACAGCAGCCTTTCCATAAGTGTCAGAAATACAGTCATTATAACGAACCCCCGCGCCCTGGACAAAAATGTTGCTATTATGAGTGGTCGCTATAGTGGAAATTGATAAAAAAAAAACTTAATAAATTCTCATCACTTGAGTGAAAATTAAGATGTTTAAGGGAATTCTGATTACATTTTACATATTGTTCTTTTTGTTATCAAATAACCACTGGCAACAAAAAAATTATTTAACTGTATACAGTTTTAGAGAACGATAATTTCTGAAATAAAAATTTTAAATAAAAAATTAATGAAATGACACAAAATTGGATCTTACTTACATATATTAATTGCAAAAATGATCAGAAACCGTTGTTTGCTTTGGGGAATTTAAGATGTTTTTAAAGCATAATTTTCTATCTCAGTAGAAGATCGTGTTACGGGAGTGAATCAGGCACTCTGTATTGGGTTTAAATGATCTGCACGTTCGTTATATAGGATGTAAAAAACACAAACAATTATAAAGGGGATTCCATTTGTGACTTTTTTGCATCGGTCGTTATATTGGAACCGTCGCTGTAACGTGCGATCGTTATAACGAACGTTGACTGTACATACATACTTTAGTGAACTTATAAGGAGAATGAATAACAAAATTTGTTCACTCAGCATCGCTGCAAAATGCTGAGTTCCGTTTCCTATGTGAGTGTTTGTCCTGTGCAAGAAATAAAAATTCTAAACAAAAATATTGGCGATAATCTGCAGTGCTAAGTTATTGTCTGGAAATTTTTTTTTTTGAAACTACGAGTAGATATAAAAAATATAATTGAGTAAATTAAGTTATATTAAATTTCGCTTCATTTCATAATTCGATTTTTTGTTCAGAAGGACTCTTGAAGTAAAAGTCAAAAATAGAGCCTTTGGGCTTCAAAACTATGTTATTTTTACGAAAAATATCAATGGATTTTTGAAACTTTACATACGAAAAAGTTATTTTTCATTTAAAAGGGTTACATTCAATTATCGTGTCCTTAAATATTTTTATGTTCGGAATGATTCTTGAAAATTTAGTTATGGTAACCAGTGTAATCGTTACACTGCAAAATATATATTATAAAAATTTATTGACATTTTGATACGTGAAATTAAAAACAGCGTTTCTTTTATTCAAATAGGTTATATTAAATTTAGTATCATTCCATGAAATAATTTTTTTTCTTCGAGATTTTTATAAAACTAATTATAGGGAAACTTGTTCTGCAAAACTGGAATATATTAACAGCGCCGTCAAAACTTTTTTTAATAACTTTAAAAACTATGAATTTTAATTTTTATCATTATGTAGTTCGTTATTTTACGTATTTTCATAATGTTTTTTTCTTCTATGAGTAATGTATCGAACAAATCCCGGGTGATTTATTTTAAACTATCATTCAATTAATAATTTGATTATATCAGGCATATAACTGAACGCTATGTATATTCACAGGGTATTCAATTTAAAACTTCGTATATTCTTAATGGAAGCTATTCTTTACATTCATTTGAAAATATACAAACTATAAATAAGCTCATTATATAAATTTTAGGGAAAAGACTACAAAAAGAAATAGGTTTCTTGGAGCATATTTTTGAACTTTTGATGAATATTGTCAGAGAGTAATGGATTCATTTTACCTAATACATTTCATAAGGCTCCTCTGTAATTAGCTCTAGTTCTTTTAAGCGCATATTTCTAGCTTACATTCTGACAAAGGGAATAACTTCTTTCCACGAGTCTAATAACATCATTTATACATTAGAAGGAATCAGTGAGAAAAAGAAGACGGAAGAGATAAAAGAATGTAAAAGACGAAATACAGCTTTCGAAAGAGAGCGATACGTGCTCTGTCTTGACTATTTCCTGTGCAGCAGCTATAACTTTTTTAATTTGATATTCCTCTTTTATATACTAATTGTATCTGAAATGTATACCTGCATATAAGGTCTTATATATTATACGGAACTGATGTGATAGCGTAATGAAATTTAGCTGTCAATTTGTGAACTGGATAATGTACATTATGAGCATATAGGCATGCAAAAAAGTCCAGTTTAAATGAAGTATCCTTTTGGGGTACTTCTTACTAGCTTTCAAGTTAGGTTTAGAAAATGAGGCAAACTTTCAGTAAACATTGGCTATACTCAATGACTATAGTTTCAATTTGTTACTATACAGATCAGTTAAGCCAGCAGCAATAAAAAAGAAAAACATTTGTTTTGTGCATATTTGGAGTCCCATAAAGCTGCTTTTATTTTAGTCGCAAATACTCAGTAACTACTTGATAAATTCCCATAGATTTTGTTTTCTTCTAGTCCTGATGAGTGCACACGAAAGCCAGAATTTTTATAGCAGCATGAGCTATGCGATTACTTCCTGGGAATGTATATATATATATATATATATATATATATATATATATATATATATATATATATATATATATATATATATATATATATATATATATATATATATATATATATATATATATATATACAGCAGGTAACCCTCCTATAACACGGTAGATATGTTCCTAGAAAATGCCGTGTTGTGTGAAGCCGTGTTATATGAGACCCAGAGACAGTTCAAAAAAGGGGGTTACGTTCTGAAAACTTATAAAAAACAAGCATTGTTTTTTTATAAAAATCCATATAAGCAACTTAATTTTTATTAAAAATTTAAATGTATGTATAAAACAAAGCGAAAAGAAACAAAAAAATTTTATTTTCTGACCTTAATTTAATAAATTTCTTCCTCATCACTGCACAGTACAATCGAAGGAGAGCGTTTTTTCGATTGAACGATAACACCTTCACTTTCAAAACCTTTTTCTTCATTTAGATTTTTTGCACCTTCTATCCTCTTTAAAAAATCTGTAATTTTGGTTTATTTTCTTGTTCTTACAAGGTCATTGTAGATTCACGGTTTGGAGATAGACAATTTTGCAGCTCCCTTTTGAATTTTTGGCTTCTTTCAGCGGAAGGGTCTGCATTCAGGAAAAATAATTCAAGATTTTCAGCTAAACTTAGGCCTTCTTGTAATTTTATAGAGTTATAAATGAATAAATTATAATTTTTTATACATTTTCATGTAAAGCCACTATAGTTCACTAATCCTTCCCGTCATTACTTTAAGGTAATTTAATTTTTTCAACGTGTTAAACAAATATCATGTTATCTAGTGCTATAGAAGTACAGTGTGTTGTACAAAGGTTTTCGCAATTTTTTTTATCGTATTACAGTGAAACCGTGTTACAGGCGTTATACGAGGGTTCCCGCAATTTATCTTATCGTGTTAGAGCGAAACCGTGTTATAAGATGCCCTGCTGTAGGAGGGCTACCTGTATATATATATATATATATATATATATATATATATATATATATATACGTACGATTACTTCCTGTGAGTAATTGAACCTACTCGAAGTCTAATTCACATAAGTCATCGAATATCTAGGATATTTTGAACTCTCTGTCATCCTCAAAATACAAAGGATTATGTTTGATTTCTGTTTAAAAAGGAATTAATGTCTTCATGAATTTCAAACAAGATTGGCAAAACTAAATAGAAACTAATAAAAACTGAGTAAAAGTGAGCTTAGTCTCTGGGGAGAAGTTTTTCTGGCCAGTATTAAGTGTACGAATTCGCAACTATTTTCTAAAACATTCCTTGAATTAGAAGCAATTTTTTCCAAGTGCAATTTGCCTCTGAATGCAGCACTACCTTGCACTGCTTTTGTTTAACTTGAAAGTAAATATTTCATTCAAAATTTCAAATTGCAGTATTAAATTCTAAGGATTTAGGGCAAAATAATTTCAAAAAATTTTATCAAGGGAAATCAGTTTGCATGTAATGGAATCGTTCATTTTCAAAAGGAGTCATATCCATTTTTCTCCAAATTTTCTGAGACCCCAAGAAAGTTTTAAAAATATTAACAAATCATATTTTTGCATCTGGACTGGTGCCTTATAACCATAATAAATACTAAATTTAGTCTAACTAATTATTCATGAAAGCGAGTTATAGTTTTTTGCTTCTGATGAAAAATTTAAAAAAATGGGGATGTCTCCTTTTCAAAATGACCGATTCAATTATTGTTTTCGTGTAAAATACGCATAAACCAGAAATATTACATTTTATCTGTTATAAGGCAAATATTGAAAGAATAAGAAATTAAAATTTCCGTATTTTTATAGCAGGCATTGGCAATTTGACCAACCCTGTTTAATACTGTATATATATATATATATATATATATATATATATATATATTTGTCACGAACAAACTAATTACTCTAAATGCAGTCATAAAACAATAGGCCGGTGAAATAACTACTGCTTAATTAACATTTAAACAATTTTATTAATTAATATTAAGTGAATACCCAAATAACCCAGCTAAATCGCCATTTTCAATCATGTCTCAGCTACGACAGACGCACGTCCTAATTCTATAAAAATATCCCTAAAACTGCGTTTTTTCTTTCTCGCGCGTTACAAAACAGCGTGGGCGATCATCCCGAGCCCCTCTCTCGAACATTCGGCATTGCATCATCACATAATATCATAGTCAAGCACTGCCCGCCTGTATTTTGTTGACAAATCCCTGTTCACGTGCGAACAATTCGATGACCCTGAACTCTTGAAAAACTGCGAAAAACAATCTACTTCCGGAATTGGAAGACACACTAGGACTTTAATAGAAATTTACCATTTAACGCTTATTACTATAATTAAATATAGTTTATGCTTCTAGCATCACACACACACACACACACACACTCACACACACACACATATATATATAATGAAAACGCAGCGAGCGTTGAACATCAGGTAAGAGTAATCGTAGAATCTCAGTTTTGTATTTGTCGTGACACTGGGGAGGCAGGCACATGGAGAGTCACAGACGGTCAACTCAGACCGGGAGTCCAGTCGAAGAACACAGACATCCAAAGCGCTTATCAAACAGTCTTTTATTTTAGGGACGCTTTCGTTGATTGGAGTTACATTTTAGTTAGATTCCTATTTTACACTTATTGCAGGACTCTCATACTTAAAAACTGTACTGAGCCTGCTAGAACAGCACATAAAATATATAAAAACCGCAGCGTAATTTACGACATGGTAGTAGGACCACAGCAGACACAGAGAAGCTAAAAAAGGACGCTGGTTTTCGCGAGAGCTCTAAGTGCGTTAAAATTTTTAATTCGCCAGTGGAAAACATCTGACCTCGCACGTCATATTTCGTGATCTGCTGAGGTGATGCTTCGAATTTTCTGGAACATACCTCACACTGGGTTTTGAGAACAATTCTATCTCTGCACGTGGATTAGGGGAAATATAATCCGTTGCTATGATTATCTCTAGATCAGACTTTGGATTAAGGGGCGACACTTTATTGAGATATAATGGAAGAATTTCGAATAGGCGTTTTATTTAATGAAAATGAAATGTTATTGTGTCATATATACACACACACACACACACACACACACACACACACACATATATATATATATATATATATATATATTTATCCTCAGATATGTCACATACACTTTACATTTAGCAATATATTCTTACTGTCCCTTCATAAGCTTTATTAAATCTGTCATAGAAATTTATTCCAGGTTTCAAATTTTCCTTTAGGACATTTTTTACTTTTGTTTTCAACTTTCGTTGAATCATTATTGGATTTTCTTTTAAGATCTCATTATTTCCTGTAAAATGCACCTATCTATGATAAGGTAGGCTTCATGACTTTTTATCCATTAAAATTCAGTTCCATCATATGGAAATATTCTCGGTTAAAATATTAAATTGAAACATAATTTTTATGTTAGTTTAGTAAAAAAATATAAAATGTCAATTATCAATTTAAAGCGCAGTTAAAGAGACTCTTATTGAAGTATATAGTAAGTTATATTTTAAATGCGCCGTGTTACAGGGTAAGGTTTAGGAAATTGCTTCCAGGATCTTTAGATTTTATGTCTTTGAAGATTTTTTTTACTATAGTTTGAAATAGCAACTTTTATTAGGAATTATTAATAAAGGAAATATTACACTAAGACATATTTTAGAGGGGAATATTTGTGCTGACATGCATAAATCACTACAAGAATTCATGGTCATTGTACAAATATGATAGCGAAATGAATCCAAATGATTTAATGTACACTTTCTAATTCCAAACAGGAGCTCCTTCAATATTATCAAAACTTTCAAATATCAAGAATGCACCATCCAATATTCCCACCAGATGGCTTCAACCTATTCATATAGACGTCAATCTATAAAAAAACTTTGCCGATATATGGACCTCTAGCGGCCGTTCCATTCAACGTATCGAGACGAGATTTCAGATATAGTTATTTAGACGCATGAGATCGGGATTCTGAGCACGGAAACACAGTGACGGTTACGATTATAGGTATAGAAACTCGAAATTTTCGAATGGCAATGCCAACTTTTTCCCGTCGCAAAATGCTGAGCACACGCGAAAACCCTAAAGATCATAGGAAGGGTACGTGTATCACAAAAAAGGATGCGTTATGCAACAAAAACAACTCTGCGAACGGCCAACAAAGACACGATCGGGTCGGACAGAGGAAATTTGCATATGACAGAGGCTAGAATCCAATCACAGAACGCCGTTCGCCAGATATTCAGCGTAGAAAACCGATAAAAAGCGTGGTTTTGTTAGCCATTCGCAGAGCTGTTTTTTTTTTGTGCGTGCATAACGCGTCCGTTTTTTGGGATGCACGTACTGTTCCAACGCTTTTCAGGGTTTTTGAAAGCGCTGAGCATTTTGCGACGGGAAAAAGTGGGCGGTGCCATTTGAAAATTTCGAGTTTCTATACCTATAATCGTAACAATGAGATTCACTCTGTTGCCGTTCTCAGAATCCGGAGCTCATACCTCTGAATAACTATTTCTGAAATCTCATCTCGATAGGTTGAACGGAACGCTGCTATAGGTCCATATATCGGCAAAGTTTTTTTATGACCACCCTATATGTATACATATAAAATAGCTCTATGACTGACTGACTGACTGAGAGATAACGCACAGACCAAACCGATGGACCTAAAGGGCTAAAATTTTGCATGGCGATTCTTCTTATAGTATAAGGGTGCACTAAGAAAGATTTTTGAAAAATTCTTCTTAGATTTTTTAAATAAAATTTTTAAGCTGTTTTTTTAACATTTCTTAAAGTTTACGTTTAAAATAATAATCTGAGGGTTATAAAATTTATATCACGAGAAAGATCATAAAAATTCTTTTAAAATGAAATCTTTTTCGAATCTTTAACTACATTTTCTGATTTTTGGTGAACTTTTAAAATTAATTTTTATAATTTATTTATTAAATGCAGATCCCGTGGTTTCTTCTTTTTATACTTTAAATTAATTTTGCGTCACGTCCGTAATAACGAAATAAATTGACAAAAAAAATTAAAATACGGCAAAAGATAAAATTTAACCACTAGACTAACTGAGATGGAAGTTTCTAAAGAATTTAATTCAAATTAGTATGTTTCATGGATATTAAACATACAAATTAATTGCATACATTGACCGTTGTATTTAATTTTAATTTATTCTTGTACATTTATTTGTCTGTAATTATGCCTATATATTTTATTTTGGCATTAATTGCATACATTGACGGTGGTGTTTAATTTGAATGTACTCCGTAGAAAAGCACGGGTATTCAGCTAAGTTTAAATAAGTTTCGATTCGTTCAACGATATTTCCGAATGATGACTCCGGATAACGTCGATACAAGTTTATATTCCATCATAATCTTAAACAGGTCACAAATAGTATAAACATTCGCGAAATTCAGACATCAGACTTGACACAACATCCACGGGCACAATATCAGACCTACAGTTCATTCACTAAGAGACTAAGATTCAACTGAGAAATGAATGATCCAATTATGTTTGGAGCCTATTTTGGCATGCTTATATACTCTTGGTGACATTCTCGATTGTTCCAGAATAGAAAATTCCAGATAACCACGCCATCTAGGTGGGATCTGATTGGTTCTCTGAACATCGAAAAAGTCGAAACATTTGTAACTAAACTCGCCACAATTCTTAACAATTTCGTTAAAGTCACACATTGAAATCTTACGCTCAGTGACAGTAAAAGACGGTATTTAACACAAAATAGGCATAAATTTAGGAGAAATAAAGAATATTTAAAAATATTCAGAAATATTTACAACTATTGACAACAAAATTTAAGCTTTAAAATTTAAATCAAAAAAGGGAAATTTTGCCATAAATTTCAAGGTAAATGATGTTGGTGTTGTTGTTTATGCCTCTTGAACGACAGCAACATCAGATCAAGTCCCGAAGACTATGGGCGATGAATGTGCGGCTCCTGTTTCGACTGTCACCACAAGGGTCGGAGTCCGACTTAGCTAAATGACCAGTCCCGTAATTTTGAACCGAGTCAAGGACGAGACCGGAACTCTTGACCCCGCACTTCCAGAGGTAAATTTGCGAACTTGGAGGACATTGCAGCCACGCCCTATTTTACGTGGCCCGGCTACCATTAGTGAACATGGTGGTGGATTTGCAGAGATGAGCATCGAACCAGGGACGTTCAGATCATTGGCCCGCTGCTCTTACCAACTGGGCCACCGCGCCCTTCAGGTAAATACTACCAAAATGTTCCAGCTTCCCTACGTGGTGTTATTCGGAACAGAATTCCGTTTTTTAAACTTAAAATTTCGGCACAGTAGTTAACGCACGTTTAGGCTATTACTATATAGGGGACCATCGACAGGGGATTCGTATCCTGACTGCTGTAAAAGATATTCAGAAATTGTTTTTTGTGGCAAATCCAATAAGGCGTAGATTTTTGTTTTATTTATTTCCATGAAATCATTCCATTTATAAGCTTGTTCTTAGATGCACAAAATTAATTATGAATTCAGAATACCTCTCATAATTGCCTGGGGAAACTGAAAACTTTCCTGTAGTAAATTTTAAGACCTTAAATTACATCTTATATACAACTTAAATATATATCTCAAGGAATTTTGAAATTATTCAAAACTGGAGGAAATGCCTCCAAAAATAACTTCCCTAAGGAATGCATGCAAAATGTATCTAGTTGAATTGCAGAATTAAGAAATGTAAGAAAAGTTTGGTGTAAATGAACACGTTATTATGCTTGTCACGTACGTAATTCTATGAAAAAAGTGAACAAAATATACAGAAAAAATTAATTTAGAAAGGTTAATTAATTTATTTTTTTTATTACCATAAAAAAAATTCAGGTAATCTCCTAGAAACGACCGCGCATTATTAACGTAGGATTACTTATCATTCGCTTACTTTTTTTTGACGCATTTTGGTACTTTTCTGTTTAATTGTGTACTGCTACTGGGTTTGGCGCGCTGCCAAAATTATAACTCGCGACGCAGGACAATTTTTTTTCTCTCCGAAATACCGTTGTTGAGGAACGGAATCCTACGTTAAAAAATTGCGCTACTGAAAATTTAATATTCTGTCAAGATGTTTTAATTTAAGAAGTCATTGACCCGTCTGATTTAAAAACTGCTTACATTTATTTTTTTCGTTGACAGGCATGTGTCTGCTCATCTATATACATATAAAACAGTTCCGTAACTGAGAGACTCACTGACTGACATACAACGCACAGACCAAACCGCTGGACCTACAGGGCTGAAATTTTGCATGGCCTATTCTTCTTATAGTGCAGGGGTGTACTAAGAAAAAATTTTCAAAAATTCTTCTTAGATCTTTTAAAATTAAATTTTTGAGCTGTTTTTGTAACTTTTTTTAAGTTTGCATTTAAAATAATAATTTGAGGGTTATAAAATTTATATCACGAAAAAGATCATAAATATTCCTTTAAAATGAAATCTTTTTCGAATCTTTACCTCCATTTTATGATTTTTGGTGAATTTTTAAAGATTCATTTGTAGAATTTAATTTATTAAATGCTGATCACGTGATTTCTTTTTCTGGTACTTTAAATAAATTTATCGTCACGTGCATACAGCGAAATAGACAAAAAAAAATTTCTTTCTAATGCGGCAGACGACTGGGCATTATCCATAAAAATATTAAAATACAAGAAAAGATATGTTCCTCAAACTGTACTATATTAACTGTACTATACTCTTTACTATGATCCATTAGATTCAATTTGAATAGTTTCTTCTACATTATTTTGTCCATAAAAATATCGGTTCCGATTTTCTTTATAAATATATATATATATTTTTTTTTACATCAATTGCATACATTGATCGTTGTATTTATTATAAATATATTTATACATATTTTTGGCATTAATTGTATACATTGACCGTTGTATTTAATTTGAATGTACTCCGTAGCGAAGTACGGGTTTTCAGCTAGTAATTTATAATTCAATAAAAAACGTAGCAAATTCGTAATGGTTTAATTGCTCGAAATTACTGCTTTTGACTTTAGTATACCAAAGATAAGGAAAAAAATCGATCTGATCAATTTTCCCCTTATTAAGGAGATATATGCAGGGCATCGATAACTTAAATTTCTAGCACAGTATCAAAGTTACATAGCCTTTTTACGCTTGTTACTCGTACATCAATCAAGTTAAAAGAGAAGAAAAGTTATGAGGTAAATGGAGCGTTATAATTTTACACAGTTTAAAGATTTTGTGTGTTTTCTGTTTCTATTTGGCTTTTCGCCAAAGTTCATCGGGTCTCGGCTTCCTCCGAACAGAGGAGTGGCCATTTTAATTAGTTAATAACAACTGGACATATTTCATATTGTAGAGGAGTGTCTGTTCACTAATTAGTCAAAATGCTGAGTATTGGGTTCGAATTTTACAGGAATTCCTTAGTAAGGTGAAAAGCAAAAACAAAAATTAAAAAAACATGAAATTTGAGTAGGTCTATATTTTCGAAGAAGTAACAAATACTAGAATGTCAGTTAAATACCTTTATGATATTTCTGACTCCCTACCTATATGGCGCCCCCATAATAAAATGGCCAGCAAAAACTGCGGTGAATTATAGGTGAATATCTTCTCGACAAAGGGCCTCCGCATTGAAAAAAAAACATTCCTGACTTCATTTTTGAATTACCTGTGGTCTCCGATTATGCTGCAATTTCGTTCCCTAATTGCCGCAACTAGTAGATACTTCAGTGTGTCTTTAATTCTCTTCTCTCCCTAACTATGAACAATGGCCAAACAGGAATTAAGGCCACCGTCAAAGGACATCCCAAACAGTAAACTATCATACCATGTCATTCAGAAACATCACATAGTAAAAATTTCGTATCTAGGTCGTATGTGGGCACGTTAAATCAATAGACTGGAAAGTCCTTCTCTGAGGTCAGTGGGTGGGGAAGGTACGACCCCCCCAGATTTCGCCCCTGGGGTTGCTCGGTTAAAATTCGTAGTGGTGGTGGGGGAGGTAGGTAAGTCGAAGTCCGACACTTGTGCCGGAGACGCACAAGAGACGCACTACTCAGTCTTAAACCTATATGGATCTGGTCTTAACTTCTGACCAAAGGGTGTTAGGGACGAGAACAACAACATAGTAAATATACAGTGTGTCCCAAAAATAATGGTGGGGTTTTAAATAGTTATAGCTTCTGAACAAAGCATTGTAGAGGGAGGAAATATACGTCAAATTGAAGAGAAAATCTCCAAGTTTAGTTCAGCAGACTTCGACGTGTGCTCCCTTAGTTGCCCTGCAGACGTAAAGACGATATTCAGTCTTTTCTTATACACGGCAGAAAGAATCCGGCGTGATAGACGAAACGGCTTCAGTGATCCTTTCTTTTGAATAGTCCAGATTTCGAACTTGAATGGGATACGCTTGTGTTTTTACATAACTCCAAAAATAGAAATCCATGGGGGGTGTAAGGTACGGAGACTGTGGGGACAGACAATCCACTCTTCTCGTCCTACCCATCGCTGAGGAAATGTTTCGTTAAGAAATTCTCTCACGATTGTAACAAAACGTGGAGGAGCTCTATCTAACTGGAAAATTGAATTTTTCGGTGCTATTCCCGGAGTCCGTTGGAGTCTGCACGTAAGCTTTCGCACACATAAACTTGGAGTGTTTCTCTTTCATTTGACACGTGAGACTTGTGTCTGCAGCATGATTTGTTGCAAAGCTATAGCCATTTGGAACCTCACCATTGTTTTGGGGGCACACTGCATGTGGACTTTAACTTCTTTGGTTCGATTGTTCAGGACGTTCACGGCAGTAGATTTAGTACCACACGAGTAAATAAGCACATCATAAAGTTCAGCACCACACCATTGAATATCCAAAAGTTTTTATTTTCTCTCACAAACACAATCCCAACACTCATCTATCTACATAACTTATTTACATTATTATTTACAATTAACTAACTACTTCAGTCATCTCATTATGACTGCTATCAAACAAAAACCTAGTGCGTCTTCGGAGTCACACTCACACGCATGCTATCGTCTGCGATGCTTTCTCAAGAGCCAACACCAGCAGACTGCTTAAAAACACCGCACGCTTTGCTCGCGTGGGCAAACAGCAGCATCTAACGTCCCCTGCCTTCAGCACGGGGCATCTTCTTAGAACCCCCACTCTCTCGAATCCCTTATCGAGACGGGTCATCCCCTATTCCCCCTGCCTCCTTGAGAGGAAAGTAACAGGGGCAAGACAAAGGGGTTGACACGGCAGACACGACACTGTACTTTACAGTTCTCTTGCATGACCACGTGTCTGCTGTTTCAGCAGTTATCACTGCCGCCATCTCTTTGTGAAGAAAGTGCTTCTATGCTTATGAAATAGAAAGGTAATCAGTTAAATAGTCTAAACTTCATTTTAGGAATGGGGTTTGAACTGCACAGTAGAAAAATTACTGTAAATAACAAAACTTATCAGACGACACAAACTGCGTTTTTGGAAAGGAAAGTAACAGGGGCAAGACAAAGGGGTTGACACGGCAGACACGACACTGCACTTTACAGTTCTCTTGCATGACCACGTGTCTGCTGTTTCAGCAGTTACATCATTGCCGCCATCTCTTTGTGAAGAAAGTGTTTCTATGCTTTTGAAATACTAGAAAGGTATTCAATTAAATAGTCAAAACTTCAATTTAGGAATGTGGTTTGAACTGCACAGTAGAAAAATTACTGTAAATAACAAAACTTATCAGACGACACAAACTGCGTCTTTGAAAGGTATAATTTATAAATCTTTCCCAACATTCCCACTGGAGAAAGTTAATAGCAGAGTGTTTCATAATACAGTAATATAAGTATTTCAGTATTATTTCTATAACCAAGGTATATTTTAACTTTCATTTTTACGGCAAAATATTAATATTTACAATTACGCTATTAATGGGTATTTCCTTACTTTAGTTATTGTTGCCTCATGAATAGACAGAATACTTCTTTTGCAGGTACTTATTTCATACTTTGTAAATAATAGGTATCAAATTATAAGACCACAATATTATTCTATTTTAATTACCGAAAAATGATATTTTGGAGTGAAATATTGCTTTTAATCATCTAGAAACGCTTAATTAACTTAATTACTCTTACCGCCTACAACCAAATTGTCGTTTCAAATCAGATAAAAATTAATAATAGCGGTTGTTAAACAATACGTATTTAATTAGCGGAGAAGTTAATTTTCGTATTTGAAGTAACGTTTGGAAATGCTCAGTTCTCTAATTTGAAACAATTTTCTGAATTACATATCGTCAAATCATATTTTTTTTCATTAAAATTCTTATGATGCAAATTACCGTGAATGTGGAAGCAAATATGAATGTAATGGAGCTACTGTTTAAAGATAAAAAATATATCATGAATTTATGAAAAATAAATGATATTATGATCTTTGATAAAGATATATTTTTCAAAAAACGGACTAAATTGTGTTTTAATTGGATTTATATTCTTGGTGAAGACTGTGACCAAGAATGAAATGGAAGGAATACTTTACTTTTTGTCATGTTTACAGTTTAATTTTTTCAGATGAGATTTGAGGATATTAATTAACAATTATTGAGATAATTTATTTAACATAATATTTAGTTTCTTAACAAAGAGAAAATTTTATTATATATACATTGCCTAAAAAACTCATATTAGCCGTCTATACGTATAATATAGAGATAATTAGAATTTTCTTAATTCATATAGTTTGTTCTAAAAAATTATTTTGGTTACCTTATAGTAATATAAATTTAAATAATAAATCAAATGTTTCACTCACAGAATGTAGTCTTAGGGGTTTAAAAAATTGTTCTGCATTTTGGTATTAACAACCTTTAAAGCTGGCTTCCGATTTGAAATGAATACGCCAGGCGGGAAAAGCCATTTATTGATCTGCTCCGTTGTCTGCAAGAAAAACGCGTACCTCAGATAATTAATTAATATCCTTTACGTTACTTAAGGAACTATGCTGATTCAATTTATTTGCCTTCGATTACCCAATAAAAGTTGTATGAATGAATTCCATGTTCTTCTCCAACAATAAAATTTTATCACAAATGGTACGTATTTTCTAATTATTTCAGGCAAAAAAAGAGAAAAATATTGAAAGGACCACCTTGCTGTTATCTTTTACTACATGAAATTTTAGATTTGCCTCTACCATGTTTAAAATATTTGGGCATTTCAGATAGTCGCAACTAGTATGACGATATTGTTAAATGCATCCGCTGGAAGTTAACTAAAGCACCATGGGTGTTAGACTAAATGTGTTCAGATAGGCTGCCTATTATTTAACGTAGTCCTCTGTGATTGTAATTCCATATTAATGACTTTTGTCCTTGTTCATAATGATTGGTATCTCTCATACATTCTTATCCATCGCCACTTTTATTCAGTTTACTTTTAACCCACTAACGGTACGGTGGTTTGAGACAAAATAGATGGTACGATCGGATCGGATCCGACCCGATCTCTCTTTTGATGAGTTTTTTGGTAGAAATAAGTATACAATAAGCATTTTTGTTGTATAGCAACATTTATTGATAATATTTTACATGAAATAAAACCCTTTTTGTAGAAACAAGGAACAACGAATTGTAATATTGCTAAACAAAGAAAATGTCTTTGGCATTTACATAGAATGTTGTACATATAAGGTATAATATTTTATTTAGTCTACCTAGCTTTAAAAGTAAGTGAAACCAACATTCCGAGCACAAAAATGTTAAAAATAATATATACTGATATTTTTGGCCTTTAAAATGGAAATTTTTTAAAAAATCTAAAATTGAAAATTTAAAAAAATGACTATTGATCATGAATAATGGTTTTCAACAAAGAAACTCGTATTTACTTATTCCCATATCTAGTAGGGTGGTCTAGTAGGTCTATCTGGTAGGGTTCTTTGTCAACTCGATCTCTTGCAATGAGAGGGGAGAGTACGGGAGGGAGAAGACACACCCTTGTGTCGGATCCGACCCCCCACCTTAACGTTAGAGGGTTAAGAGAAATTTTTTGCCACTCTTTGGTATGAATGTTTCCAACAAATTTACGGCTATACAGCAGCTGACATCGAAGATTTTCAATCCCAGTGTTAAGCAACAGGCAATTTGTTTCTGTTGTTTTTGTAATAACAGATTCGCAAAACCTTATTTTCGGATCGTGTTTTTTTTATTATTTTATCTATTTATTTAACCTGAAGGTAAGCAAATTTTCAAATGTAGAAAACAGAGTTTAAAAATAAGCAGCTACTAATCTAGGAGGGGTCCAGGGTTGCCCTTGTGGTCGGCCGATCTGTACTGTCCGTCCGGCGCCCAGGCCTCTAACAATGAACTGCTCCGAACTTGGGAAATTAACCCTCGGCTGCGTATTCAGGTATTGCTACGTTGCGACCGGTCGTCAGGATTCAATTGCCGATAAGCGAAAGCTGAGAGAGGGCAGAGGTGTTAGTCGAATTACTAATCTGGAATTGGAAAAATTACTTTCCTAAGGAATGTATGCAAAGTATATCTAGTGGAATTTTACAATTAACAACTGTAAGAAGAAAAATTTGATATAAATGAACACGTTATTATGCTTGTCACGTATTTTATTCTATGAAAAAAGTGTCACAAAATATGCAAAAAAAAATGAATTTTGAACAGTAAATTTAATTTTTTTGGCATTACCATAAAAAATATAAAAAAATTGCGCTACTAGAATTTTAATATTCTGTCAAGAAGTGTTAATCTAGGAAATCATTGGCCCGTCTGATTTAAAAACTGCTTCCATTTATTTTTTGCGTTGTACAGGCAATTCTGAGGGGAAAATTCCCTAAAATTCCTTATATGAGGAAAATTTCTCTATTAATGCACCAGACGAATTTGAGATCTACGGTGTCAACTGACGTTCCCCCTTAATCCTAGTTGTACCTCTAAACATGAGAAAATGCTCCCACCATTTCCTGAATCTCTGGATTGGATCATTCATTTCTTTCAAGAGAAACATCTTTTATCCGTAAATGTGTATAGATAGGTGATAAATGTTCATCTGTACTTTATTGAAGAAAATAAATGTTGCAAAAAAGGGAAAATTGTACGCTCAAAATTAGGTTTGAGGTTACTAACAGCAATATTTTAGCTGAGTTGACTGGCTTATAATCAGCATCCACTAGAGGGAATCAAACGGCAAACCAAGTTGAAGTATTGAATGTGACATCTCAGCACCGAGTTATGGCGACATCGGAATATAGTGGATGGGGACTATTTGGTTCGAAAATTATGCATACGAGTCCCTTTATAAGTGGGGGCAAACTTGAGACAATTCAATGGAAATTTAACGCTCATAACATTCAATAACGTACTCCTCGTGTTTCGTAAAATTCGTCAATTTTTTCCATTAAAATTAGCTATACTTACAATCTAAAAGTAAATAATTCAACAAAGCACGATAATTATTAGCAGGAAGAATGTAGACAAAAAGTAAACAGAAATCACGCACTTAGGACTCAACGCACCATAATGCAAGATTCTGTAGCAGTAACGGAACTAAACCATATATCGAGGTAACCGACTGGTCTCGTCTTCAGGAGGCCTAACCAAATCAGTTACCTCAAGGGGGGACATTCTGATTAGGATGCAGGTCTAATTTGGTTACGCCTCCTGATGCCGAGACTAGTCGGTTACCACGTTATATGGTTTAGTTCCTTTACTGCTACAGAATCTTGCATTATGATGCGTTGAGATCTAAGTGCGTGATTTCTGTTTATTTTTGTCTACATTCTTCCTGCTAATAATTATCTTGCTTTGTTGAATTATTTACTTTTAGTTATATTTGTCCGTTTTCAGTGTGAGGATTTGTTGCAACTGCGCAATCTTTTATTGAAAAGTTAAAATTTTCAACTCTAGGGTAGGTTTCTGTTAATTTGTTCGGCAGTCTATGCCCTCTTTATACGTTTTATATCGTGTTGAATTATTTAAATTATTTGTCTTATCTACTTATAATCTCTCTCTTACCCTCAGTAGAGTCATATAGTCATTCCATTTTTTAACGAAAATATTTCTTAACTTTAAGAAACCAAGCTTGACTTCTTCAGATTAGAATATCTTCTTTAATAATAGGATTTGTGTTATAAAATTGCCAATTTACTCATCAGATAATTTTTCAAATTGACATCAAACTGTTCAATAAATTTCATTTTTTATTCATTAATGAATCTCGTTCCTTTTGATAATATTTGGGCATTTATTCCTTTCCAGAAAATTGAATAAAAAATAGTTCATTTGAAACACTTTGACATGAAAGTACAGAAAACTTTAATAGAGATCATTTGTATGCTTTCCACGAGTATGCTTTTTCAAATTCATTTCTCTTTTTTTAACATATTACTATGTAAGATATGGCAGGAATTTTTTATTATTTTTCTGTTGTGTTCGTAGTTTGATTATACGCACTATGGTACAAGCTGCCGCTTTCGATAAGAGCTTTCGTTTTCTGCAATGATAACTTTAAAATCCGCAAGCTCTTGTAAGGTGTGCCTTTAAATTCTGCAGCATAATGAGAAAATTGCATTGCAAAATAACTCTAATTTTCAAATATATATCAAACAAAAAGTAAGTCAGTTTTAAAAAAAAGTTTCTCGAGAGAAGAGGGGATTAGCTTTACAGCCCTTAGGCACAAGCCGGTATTGCTTATTCCCACCAAATACGTCCGTGCTGTATAGTATCAGGAATATTCTTATGAATAATATATGATGCGTTTACCCTCTGGTGCTTTCTTTCTCTTTCAACCTTTTCAGCACATGTGTACTGCATCTTCTTTTCATACTTGTTAGTTGTGTTATAAAATATTTTATGCACTTTTTTGTATACATATATATTTCTCCCTAATCATGTACTCTTGTTTATGTACCTTTCTATGCATACTACTTACCTCCACAATAGATGAAAAAATATTTTCTATCTCTCCCTTTCACTCTATACAGGGTGTCCCATAATAATTGGGACAAAATTTAAGGGGAGGTAGGGCATGCTAAAAGGATTCGAAATTGCATAGCAACCCATGGTCGCAAACGTCATGGAGAAAGTGGTATCAGAGGTACAAAAAATGAAGGAATACAAGACATAGATTATCGTAAATATTCATTGTTCATAAATATTACATATGATGGGGTAGATGATATCATTTCAAAAGGTTACAAAAGATGCTCAAAGTTTCCACCATTACAAGAGATGCAAGTGTTACAGCGACGGACTATGGAATGGCAGACACGTTCGAAAACACCTGGATTTGCTTGGATATCTGCAGTAGAGCAAACAATTCTTGCTACCAGATGCATTTCATACTCGACAGGTGTTTCATACACAGCACCTTTAAGTGCAACCCAAAGAAAGAAACCCAGTCTGCTTAATTCCGGAGAGCGTGGGGGCCAGGCAACCAGGTCCAAGCAAATCCAGGTGTTTTCGAACATGTCCGCCAATCCATGGTCCCTCGCTGTAACGCTTGGATCTCTTGTAATGGTGGAAACTTTAAGCATCTTTTGTAACCTTTTTAAATGGTATCATCTGCCATAGAATATGAAATATTTATAAACAATAAATATTTCTTATAATCTCTGTCTTGTATTCCTTCATTTCTTGTACCTCTGATACCACTTTCCCATTAAGTATGCTACCGTGGGTTGCTATGCAATTTTGAATCCTTTTGACATGTCCTACCTCCCCTTAAAAATTGTCCCAATCAATATGCGACCTGTATATACCTCTTTTAGCAAAACATGACCGCAACATTCGAAACGAGTCATTTGTCTGTCTATTTATATATTCCTGTCCATTAGTCTAATCGTTTTTGATTCATGTCCCTGGGGGATGACGACATTACACCCCAGTCCGGTGTACATATGAATACAAGGAATTAGAAACAGACAAATCACACAATCACAGAATAATTTTATTAACAAACGATGACACCGGCGATGGACGGTGGGTTGCAGCTTCCCTGTCTTTCGTTTTGCAGGCGGAAGACTGACCGGTTCCCCAGAATACAACCAAGACTTATGCGGGAATCGAACCCTCGCCCCCTGCGTGCCAAGCTGATGCCTTAACCACTTAGCCACTGGGCGACAATCTAATCGTCATCTTTGTATCTGCCGAAACGGGGTCATTGTTTACATACATAATACAGAAATGTTAGTAGAATAATAAGCTCATAAACAATAATTAAAAGTTCTCCCTTTTATTATATGGTAATCTTTCGAATATCCCTTGTCCACCGCATCAGGTGGTCTTAAAAAAACTAATTTAATCTTGGAACTAGCCGCAACCCTAAACCGCTCATTTTTAGTCGTTCCGTTTAAACCAAAAGACATTTTAGTTAATTGAAATTAATTTTCCTCTATTGGATTTCCTACCAGCTTACAAGCTTAAAAATTTTCGACATTGTAGCATCCGAATTTTACAAAAATATATCACGTTTAAACGTGATTTTTTGAAAAGAGGGAGCAATGAATTAATGTGATAGAACCCGAGTCTAATGATTAAAGTTTTAGAATTAATGGATTTTGATTAATGAGATATTCTAATTAATTCTTCAAAATGGGGAACACTTTGATTAATGGTAGATATTAATTACTAGTTCGTGGGGCTGGGAATGCACCCCGGTCGATTTCCTTTTCAGTAGGTTGTTCCCAGAGGCTCATGGGATTCCGACGCTTTAAAACAGTCTCGTACGACTTCATTTCGTGCATTTATAAGTTTTAATTTCCCGTGCTTAAAGTGATAGTTAAACTTAGTGATCCCGACAAAAAAAAATTTTGAGTAAGTTATACATTTAGTGTTGTAAGGCAGATTAACTTGGCACGCTAGTTTGGTGGTTAGGATTTCGGGCATGAATTTTGAAAATGATGTAGCTGCGAAGTATGAACCGAACCAGTAGAGCACCCAGGGAGGGCACAAGGGGCCCTGCCCCCCAAAGAAATAGAAATTGCATTATGAATATTGATTTTCCATTATAAATATTTTTATCCGTTCATCTCGGCTCCCCATTCATTATAAATATTTTATCCGTTCATCTCGCCCCCCTCCCCGAAGAAAAAAATTCTGGGTGCACCACAGAACCAAACATGATTTCGTGTTCTTCCCCAGCTATAATTCGATTTCATTGAAAGATAAAGACACATTAGATTCTCCCTATAATAAATTTTCTTGTAGCAAACTCTGTTAACACTAGAAAGAAGGGAATTTTTTCTTGCTAAAAAGAGTGAACGTCGTCATTTTGACGATTAAAAAAAATCAAGAATTTAAAATATTTAATGTTTTTAAATGATTAAATACTTTAAATTTTGAACTATTTCATACCAATATATAATAAATTAGTATATATTTAAATGTATATTTATGCAGGTATACCGAGCTGACAACCTGGTATGGTTTATCCGTAAAAATATATGCATGGTTTGTGCAGTCCTTATTTTTCAACACCAATATTTCCGAAGAGCCAATATTTCTGTTATTTGAAAAAGGGGGAAGATACGAAGAGTAACTAACATTTTTTCGGTATTATTATAAAGATTTCTGCCTGTTTTCTATATTGTCGTCAAATTGGCGGCTTTCAGTCCTAGTAGGTATACAACACATTTTCTCCCAGTCTTTACTATCGAATATAATTTTGTAAATGTGTGTGCATATTTTGCATAAACTTAGAAACAGTCATAAAATTTCAAAAGCCCGAGGACATAAATACAGACATCGTGCTCAATAGTATGTCCGAAACCGTAAAAATGACTGCAGCCGTCTTTCTAGTGTTAAACAACACTTATTATTGACTTTGATCAACATGGGAATACAAATCCTCTGTATTACGAGAAAAATGCCAATATAACCAAGCTTTTTCGATATGGATTCCTTTTCATGTAATAGGACTTCAATAAAATAATTTTAATCAAGTGTGACAGTTTAATTCTACCCTTCGCAAAGAAAAAAATATTTTTAAGAACGAAACGCTCCTTTTAAAAAAACTATTCGGTGTAGAAATACTTTTTTAACAATTTAGAAAATGCATTGCTTGAAACGTGTGAATCTTTACAACTTAATGTTGCGAAACTGCCTTGATTGTTGCAGGTTTGTGTTTACTTGATGCTTTTGTTGGTTAAACCCTTCTTTTGCGTTTCTTGTGCATTTTATTGAATTATTTATATTGAGTTTTATAATATGAAACTGAGCTTAATATTTTCTATTTTATAAATGTTCTTTCATTTGGTATTAAACTTATTTTCACCCACGCAATAAATTTTCCTGGACAATTTTTTTCGTCATTCTATAAATAGTAGTTTAATTTTTTTCCCTTTTATATATTATATGGCTAAGAATTTACATCTTTAGTGAATTTCTTCTAAACGATTTTTTTTTCTTCTTTGTCAATAGAAAAACCTATAGAGTCGATTTTGCAGGGCTAGAGTTGATGCAGTTGACATCCAGTACTTAAATTTAGTTTTAGTTTTTATGTAATGAAATTCCTGTTCTGTTCTATTGTAATTTTATTGTAATTCTTCTGTTATTAACGTCAATCTCATGCATCTTCGATGCATGGGGCCAATGATGTATAATCAAGAGCCTTTGCAATAAAAAAATTTTAAAGCTTTGTCAATAGATGATCAACCGTTTAAGAAAGTTGGGCTGTCAGAGAAGAGATCTCTACTAAGTATCCTTTTTAAAGACTAAAAGTAAAACATCTGAAGTAATTAACATTACATTTTTATTTTCAAGGTATACGAAGCAACAAAAAATAAAATTATGGAACTTTTTTTATCTCACTAGTTTGTCAAGTTCCGTTATTTCCTGCGTATAACCTACTGAAGATTGAATGTCTGTCTAGCTGCTCTCTTTCACGTCCCGTGCAGTTCTAAGTTGAAGTGATATTTCTTCGTGTAACTGAAGCGGTTAACATTGATCTAGAAAAAAGTATGTTTTTAAATATTGAATTTAATCTTAACGTGCAATTGTAGAATCTTCAATCGTGGCATTAAGATTTTTTCCAACAGGTAAAACTTTGAAGAGGTCCGAAGTTTTATCGCAAACCTAGAAGTTCTAAAGTGATATAAACAATTAAAAAGTTGGATTTTAGAATTCTTTGTCGAACATATACAACAAATTTGGTAATTCTAAAGAGTTAATCACTGTAATTCTTTGCCGAAGTTTGATTCTAAACCTTAAAGTTAAAAAATACAGATTTTCCTACAATCCGAACTTTTTTAACATATTAAAAACTTTCGAAAAAAAGAGGTATTTTCGTCCCCTTCAGATAACAATTGAAAACACTTCTTGAGAACAATAATCTGTTTAGTGAGATGTAAATCGATCCCAAATCAAAATTTCTATAATACACTGAATTACCTCCTCGTAACTATTTTATTAGTTTACAATGAAATTCTTTGCTTTCTCGATTGCTTACTTCCATTTCTTTTCCCATAACTTAGAGCCTGAATTCTACCTTATGGCTTAAAGTATTTTCTCTTGCAGTGCATAGCCAAAGTATCAACAAACTCTCTTGGAAGCAATAAGTTAACTGGTATTCAAGTACACTAGTAAGATGAAGATATGTCTGAAGCCTCAGCATTTACTAACTTATTCTCCCTATGTAATAAGCGAGATGTGAATACGAGTCAATCTAAATGAGTAGGACCACACAGCATGAATTGTGAGAAGGATTTATGACTCTCAAGCGGCCAGGTGCCGGGGAACAGGGGCGTCGCAAGCGAACAACGCGGGCAATAAAACCATAAAAGTTAAGAAGACAGCAGCTATAAACCAAAGATCAAGATTAGGAAACAAGTGCATGGGAGCTGAGAAATTTCCCAGACGAGGTGAGGCGTCCAGTGTAATTAAAATGCAAACATAAGAACAGGAGCCAACCTATGAACATGGTGGTTCATCCCCCAGCACAATCAAGAGGTGGAGCGAGCGAATCACAAGCCAGAAGACAAGATCCAATCAAAAAAAAAAAAGGAAACGACATATATATACAGGGCGTGAAGCATTTTGGAGGAGCCCGTTATTAAAAAAAAGATGCCTAAAAACAAAGCTGCCACAGGGCCGACAATAAATCCCCTTATTACAAAAAGGACGACAAATACCCTAAGATGCTACAGGGCCGATGAGAATCCAAATAATACAAAATTGAATGCCCAGCGCGAGCTCCGTACGAAAAAATAAACAAAAAACAACGGAATAAGCTACTACAAGGACGAGAAGAGAATCCAGTGACGACGTGGAATTGATTGCTTAGCGAAGGTCCGCAAACTACGAAAAATTGCAGTATAAAAAAAATAAGCCGAATCAACTAATGCTACTAGGCCGCTACCTGAAGGTGACGCATCCTCTTATAGTGGTTTGAACGTGCAGACGACCGCTGACCAGTGCTGACCAACCCGCAGATCTTCATAGAGGTGATGAACGCAAAGAAACACATTCGAGGTGTACTCCAAGTTTTCGTCGACCACTGAAATCCCGAACTCTTTTAGTGACGAGATACAGAACTCTCTTGATCTCTCTCTACGAACTGTAGTGACCGACAAATATTACACGAACTGTGGTATTGAAGTGGTGGAGACGAGTGCATCCGATAGCGACTGCAGCCCCATGGGTGAGCATATTTGCAAATATAATTTCTTTCACATCTCTACTTATTACATATTTGCCTCTTGACCTAGAGTCGGCATTGCTGAGTATGTGTTAATAATACGCATTGTTCACGTGTAGAGATACTATTTTATAATTATTTAAATACATATATTCTTGATGAATGCTGTGTACTATTGCGGTGACAAGTTAGCATAATGCTATGTGTGTAGATATAATATAAGTGTGTAAATAAATTGTACATATGTAATCGGAGTGTCTGTACTGAGAGTTGTAACCCTTGACTTAATTGTGGATAGAAAGAGAGTTGGTCGCAACGCGACATTACTATCCTAACGATCATAGCCCAATAGCCCCTGAGAGGGTTATTACACCCTAATCTCCAGATTTCTTAGAAACAGTTGGTCAAATTTGACATAATTTGATAGCCAGACAACGAGATTGACAGGTGCGAGCGAGGATATGTCCCATGATGTCCTCGGTCCAAAATTCTATGGTGAAATACCGATTTTCTAACTTCTTTTTCTGATTTTCTTGGGGCACCACTTGACATCAGTGAATAAAATATTTTAGAACCTTGTTTCCATAACTACTTACCTAACCCGTTAGTCTCGGTAACAACAGCTGCTGATAATACGCAGTGGCCTATGATCCGCGTAAAGAAATTCAAAAGTTTTTTAGCGTATAATTGACGGAAAATAGGCCGGAAATTAAGGTAAATTTAGTTAGTCCTACGTACTTTTAATAAATCGATATTTTAAGGACAGTTTAATCAAAGCTGCATAACTCAGTTTTAAAATATATAGGTATTAGTTATATAATATTACAACCTTAGCTTTAGGCTTGTTATTTCACCTTCGTTTCACGAAATATATTTCCTTTTTATACTTTCCGGTTTGATTAAATCTATACCCACAATTTCTAGCTGGAGTAAAAAAAAACACTAAAAATATTTGATGGATATCAACTCCCCTGTGATGGCTTAAAAACATGTTGTCAACCAGAAATAACAAAATCCTGACATTTACTTATTTTACGAATGCTGTTTGCGACGTTTGGAGAATTTTAAACGAGAGAAACGTCCAGTAAAAAGGATGCGACTGAAACGTGCTATTGGCACGATCTATCATTTTATCTCCGTACCTTTCGACAAGATGGAAAGTTTATAGGATTTTTTTAACGATGAAAACTGCAGATATGGTTAAACTTTTGATCCAACATATTTTTTTACCTAAGATATCATATTTAACAAAATTTCATTTCTTTTCATGATGAAACTTATTGGAGCAAAATAGAATTTATTAGATTAGATCCAGCGATATGTGACCAACAGGTTGACTGTCGATTTTTCTCTTTTGGTTGTTTCTACCCTAGGATTTATCTTTTTTGAGTACATTTTTCCGCTTTAACATAATTCTTCATAATAATTTCCCTTTTTCCTTACATTTTTGGAACTAATATGGCTTTTTTTCCATATTTCAAATGAATATTTAGGTATTGAGAATTGCAATTCATTTGATTAAAAATACTATCCTTAAATTTTTAGGGGAAAGTGCTAAATATTATATTTTTAAAAAATCCTATGAAATTCTTGATAAGCTGCGATTACTTCTTTAACAAAAAGTCAAACATAGAAACAAAATTGAAATCAAACGTCCAAATATCAAGCTTGGAAAAAGTTTCTATTGATGACCGATTCTATGTTTTTATTACTATGCATATAGTGTCGTGGGTTACGACATATAAAAAAAAGAAAATAGAAAAGGTGCAGAAAAACCAATTAACAAACGGGACGGAAAATGGAACAGTGAAATGACGCCAGACGATACAAGAAGAATGTCGTGGGGATACGATATGTTAGAAGTTCAAAAAGGGCAGACAAACCCAATAAAATCGGACAATCGGGGTTAAAATGAGAAAATTGAAATGGCGCTTGACCATACAAAGAACCGGATGAAGAAGAAGAAATTGAAAAGCAACAGTTAAGAGACGAAACAGCGAGGGGTCTAGATAGAGGGGACATCGAGATGAAAAGGGAATTGTTGGCAAATAGAAGAGGACCCCACACATAGGAGATGTTCTGGGAAAACACGATCCCTAGAAAGTCAGGGATGAGTCGAAGGCGGAATTGTTCTAATATGAAACGCCCCTCACTCTGAATGGTTAAAGAAATAATTAGGGGGTGAAAATTAGCGAATCGAAGTGGAAGTAAAAAAAAAGGTTGAACATGAGAGACGAATGAAAATGTAAAAGGCGGGGCGTTGAGAAGATAAAAAACAGAGAGAGTGAGAATATAAAATATAATATATAATTGATTTTGACTCTCAGACTTAACACATGAATATAGAGTTGTAGCCTCGTAAGCGAGAAGTCTAAAAAGAATATATGGGAGATTGCGCCCCGACTTAGCGCATCGCTGTAAGCCTGCAACCCAACGATGAGAGGATATTAGATGAATAGTGGAGCCGAGAAAGATTGCCTCACCCCTGCCAGCTACCGATGAGATGAGAAGAGTTGAGATACGGAACCAAGACAGATTGCCTGACCCCCACAAGCCAAAGATGGAGAACCGATTCGGCCGTTAAAGTCCGCCTCTTCCCACGACATATAGTGATTCTGATGACTGCGTTCACCAGCGAAAGTGAATCCTGAAGAAAGATATCCCAATCGATGCACGTGAATATGCCGGCGAATGTTTCCCCCTCTGCAGTCTGCAAAAATGGAGGTAACCTTTCATTACCTATTGCCAAAAAGTCTATAAACCCCCGAGTCTTATAATATAGGCGGAAGTTAAGAAATAATATATATTGCTTACTGAAATGAAATTAAATTAAATAAGTGAAATAGTGCAGTCAAATAATACCTTGATATAATGAGTATTTCTTTAGGTTCATAATTATCAATAATATAATTGAATGTGTACTAATATATGTGTTGTGTTAATAAATTAATGTTTTGTTTAGAATTCAGAGTAATGGTATCATTGCCTACCACTATACTAAATCACGACCCACCCAATCAACTCTACCACATATAGTTTTAATTAGAAATAGTCGACCCAAGAGGATTTTTCAAAGCATGAAAACCAATCATGGAGTTTTTCAGGGCATCAATGTGTTAATTGGTGGATCATATATGTAGAATTCATTAGGCCAAAGAACTTGGATTACTTATAGCTTTATTTAAAACTTCAAATATAAAGAAATAAAGATACTGTCAAGCAGCATATTCAAACAAATAAACATAATCCCCTTGGGTACATAAAAACAAATATGGCATCTATCCTGATGCTGACTGCTTCAGCTTACTTGCCGACTTTACACTGACCAAACTTGGGCTTTTATATCATTATATTTAAAACAAATCTACATATTCTTAAAATATGTGCATGTGATGCCATTTGATCAAAAGAAATTTAAATCCAGAGTTGAGGTGCACTTCCCTTCTAAATAATCAATCACTATTTGATGACCTCATACCTGGGAACCAATGAGTAATTAACAGACTATCAAACGACATCACATGCTTATCATACTTCAACTTGAACTCCAAATGGAAACATTGGCTGAGGTAAACAAACAGTTCTTAACTTAACTATGCAACAGAAAGGTAATTATCAATTACAGTTAAATAATATTTAATTTGAATAAATTCTCTCTTATTTATACATTATATTTTTGGACTGGATTTCAAGCCTGAGGAAAACCGATTGGGGATAAAAATATACTTAATTTTTAACCCTTGGTGCTAATACAATGTTGGTCGCAAAGCTTTTTCAAAGAAGGAAGTGAATTGTAGTAGAAGACGTGTTCACATATGGAAGAGATGACTACACGTATGCTACATAAATTGGCCTAAGACTATTTAAACTGTCATCGATTAATCAAAAATTAATGTTCTTAAAAGGAATTCGCATTCAATCCCACTGTATTGAGTCCAAAATATGTAACTAAAATGGCATCGAAGAATTTTTTTCCCAAAGGTCCATATTAATTTATTTCGATTTTAAGACAAAACATATAAAGATGATTCTAAACCATTGTGATCTTAAGTAACGATGATATTGTTCAGTATACGAGATGACGAGATTAAATCTGCATCACGTTAACGTAAATTGTCATTAATGACTCAAAAACTAAAGTTCTGAAAGAAACTTACATTGAATTCGCCTATATTGTGCACCTATTTGCAACAGGGAGTGTATTTCCTTGAAGAACCACATTAGGTTATCTTAATTTTAATTCATAAAACAAACGTACGAATTATACAAAAATAATTCGGCGTAAAATAATTCGGAATACTGCGGCGGCAGTCTATGCAGACTCGCCCGGCCAGCCACTTAGCTTAACAGCGGCCAGTTCAGTACACGTGCCGATGGTCTGTGAAGGTCGTTGAAGGTTGCACGGAGGATCTTCTAATTCTTCGCAGCAGCAGCTTTCGTGTGTTTCTTGAGCATTCAAGGACTTTTGAAATTTGTGGACGTTTGCAATTTTGTTCAATTGTGTATTTTGTTCTGTCGTTCATGAAGTTTGCTTTCTGTGTGGATTAATTTTGTTTTTGCAGCCAAGGTAGGCAATTTCTTTATATGTTATATATTTGTGGTTATTTATGCGCTTATTTATTTCATTGAAAGTTATATCACGACCAAATTGTTGGTGAATTGTTTTGAATTTGAATAGCGGCCAAGGTAGGCTCGTTGTTTATTTATTTATTTATTTTTTTTCTGAGTCGCTGATTAACGTATTTATAGAATTTATTGTCATGGTAGATTTATGTGTATACATAAAACTGTGCTAAGTATAGTGTGCTATGCGAGATATAGGGAGACTCTATAATTATTATAGAGTTGATATTGAATAAAGTATTGCCGTAGAGATAAGCATTAGCAATGTATAGAAGGTCAGAAAGGACATCTAAACCAGCTTTGAAGAAAGGGCAGAAAGGCCCTGAATTGAAAACGCTTAAGGAAATGGAAGAGAAAACGCCAGAGGGTAGGAAAGGTGATACACCAGTGACAAGTAAAGAGGGTAGGCCAGGAGTGAGTAAAGATGAGACGCCACGATTAAGGAAGGAAGTTATGCCGAATACTAGTAAAGAAGAAATACGTAGTGCAAGTGGATTAAAAGATTTGGGAAAAGAAGGAGGGGAAGAGAGAGAAAGAGATGGCGAAATTGAAAAGAAGGTATATGATGCAGCGTATACATATGGTGACTTGACAGTCAAAGAGGTACATGAAAGAATGGTTTTAACAGTAGCGAAAAGCAGCTGCACGGCAGAAGAAAAGGAGAGCTTATTAGAAGATATCGGCACTATAGTGGCGCTATTTAGGAAGCAGCAAGCGCACACGCAATTTGTAAGAGGAATGTTACATGAAAGGAAGAAGGAAAAGGACCTTATAAGTGAAACATACGCAGATAGAGCTAGAGTGAGGTCTAGAAGCAGGTCGAGATCTGCGAAAAGAAATGAAAAAGGCTTACACGTGATCACGATAGTACCAAGGGAGGAACATAATGCTGAAGTAACTAGAACGGACATACAGAATGAAATCAACCCAATAAAGATGAAAGTGGGTATAAAGGCATTTAGAAAAATAAGTAAAGGAGGAATGTTAATTGGCACGGAAACAGTTGAAGATATAGATAAGATAATTGAGGAAGTTAGAAGTAATGCTAAGATAATGGAAAAGTATAAAGTAGAGAAACCAAGGAAGAGGAGGCCTCAAATTATAATATATGGAGTGACTGAGGAGTTAGAGATGGAGGAATTGAAAAGTATGATAAAAGAACAAAATGTAGAGTTAGAAGAGGGAGAAATACAGATGATCACAAAATTTAAAGTTAGAGGAGGTGAAAATGTCATTCTAAGCTTGAATGGTGAATCGTTTAAAAAGATAATGAAAACAAAAAAAATAAAAATAGGTTGGAATAGATATAATATTAAGGAATATCTGAGACCCAAAATTTGTTTTAACTGCTTTAGAATTGGTCATATAGCAAAAGTCTGTTTGAATAAGAAAATATGCAGAGATTGTGGAGAGAATTATCATGAAGGTGACTGTGAAAAACAGATTACTTGCGTTAATTGTAAATTCTTTAATAGTAAGAATGAAAATAAAGTAGAAATAAGACATGCGCCTACCGCTATGACGTGCACCAGATATAGCACGGAGGTAAGCAGATTAATTAGCAGAACTGATTATGGCCCATAGTGCCATGTTTTCTTTTGAATGCGTTCATTTTAATTTTAATAGATCTATTAACGCGGTACGAGAATTTGTAAGCAGTATGAGTTTTGATATAATATCGGCAAATGAGCCATATTATAAAGGAGGGGTAGATAGTGTATTGGAAGGATTTCCAGCTAGCTACCAGAAAATATATAAAAAGGTGGAACCCAAAGCAGCTTTAATAGTGAAAAGAAATATTAGTTATATAGCTATAATTATAACCGAGTATATTGTAGGAATAAAATGTGGTAGTGGTAACAATGAAACTATTTTTATATCCATTTACTTGCCACCAGCGGGTGGCAGTATGGAAAGGGTGGAGCCCCAATGGAGTCAATTGCAAGCCATTCTAGAAAAGTATAAAAATAAGAAAATAATCTTAATGGGAGATTTTAATGCTAATTCAATGTTCTGGGGTAAAAGACCTACGAATGAAAGAGGGGCAGAGATAATAAATTTGATATTAAGATTTAATGGTATAATACATAATAAACCGGAGAGTATCCCTACATATGTTGGCCCATTTGGCCAAGGTTGGCCGGCCATAACGATAACATTTGGCTTGAAGCAAGAGTATGTGAGTAATTGGGAGGTGACTGATCAATATGTTAATTCAGATCACAATGCAATACAGTTTGAAATTAACAATTCACCTTTGGTTCCAATTAATAACTTTATTAAACTGGTGTATAACTGTGTGCACCTTAATTTGAACAAATCACATGTAGCAACAAGCGAATTTACTGGTACTGTAAACGCAGATATAGTTTCAATTAGCGAGCCTTATTATAGAAAAGGAGAAATCGATATAATTACGGGGTTCCCGAGTACCTATCAGGGAATATATAAAGACAAAGAGCCAAGTGCGGCAATTTTTATTAAAAGGAAACTAAAATATTTAAATATAATAACCACTGAGTACATTGTTGCTATTAAACTCAGTAATGATGACCGCGAAATGATTTTTGTTTCAATTTATTTACCGCCTTCAGATGGCTCCATGCAAAGAACGGAACCCCAGTGGAGTCAACTAAATGATTTATTATATAAGTATCAACAATATGAAATAGTAGTCATGGGTGACTGGAACGCAAGATCCACTCTGTGGGGTAGGCGCCCAGTAGACAAACGGGGCCAAGAAGTTATAAACCTAGCTATTAGATACAATGGCACTATTCAAAACAATCCAAACAGTATACCCACCTATGACGGGCCATTTGGCCAAGGCTGGCCCGATATTGTAATTTCATTTGGTCTTGAAGAACATCAAATAAGAAACTGGAGAGTGGTTGACGATTATAGTATTACAGACCATAATGCGATAATATTTGAAGTTTGGACGGAGAATAGGGAAACGATAAATGAAAAACAACAGAGATGGGACATAAATAATATTAGACGGCTTGAATTTAGAGCAGAGCTTAAAGAAAAACTAAAGTGGGTTATGGAAACTATAAAAGAAAAGGGAATTGATGACCTTATTGAAGAAATAAATGAAATACTTATAAATTCCTGCAAAAAATGCAGGAAAAAGAAAGTGGCCTGCAAAGAGCAGAATGCTTATTGGTGGAGCAGTGAATTAACCAAAGTAAGAAGTAAGGTAAGAGCTCATAGAAGGCATTATCAAGGGGAAACGGATAATAATGAAAGAATGAGATTAAAGATTAAATTTAAAAAAGAAAGAGCTGCTTATCAAAAGTTGATTAAAACAGTTAAAAATGAGAAATTTAAAGAATTCTTGGACAATTTAACCATCAAGGATACATTTGGTAAAGTCAAGAATGTTATTAAAGAAAAAAGGCATAATGTGATGGAAAAGATTATGGGAGAGGACGGAAGTTATAAAGATAAACAGGAAGATATTGAAAGAGAATTGACTAAGTATCATTTTCAAAAAGAGGAAATTGGGGATTCAAATGAGGATATAATGGTAAATGATGAAGATATTCCAGAAATAAGCAGGGAGGAAATTGATTATAACTTGGAAAAAATGGCTAAGAAAAAATCACCTGGTCATGATGGACTAACGCTGGGAATAATAACCGAAATGCATAATGTCGAAAAAGACATCATGTATATATTATTTAATAGGTGCCTCAATGAAGGTTACTTCCCAAACAATTGGAAAAAAGCAATTGCTATATATTTCCACAAGGATGGGAAAGATCCAGGGATGCCGGGCTCTTATCGTCCTATTTGCTTGCTCCCAGTAATGGGGAAATTACTAGACAAAATATTAATGAATAGACTGGTACTATATTTGGAAAAACATAATCTGCTTTCTTCAAATCAATTTGGATTTCGAAGGGGTAAGAGTACGATACATGCATTAAAAAATATTATGAAAGCCATAGATGAAAATAAAATTAATAAAAGACATACTTGCTTGGTGTCCCTGGATATACAGAACGCTTTTAACTCTGTTAGAAGGAAAAGTATTATAGAGGCTCTTGAGAAGCTGAACATTAAAAAGTATTTATTTAACATTATAAAAAGTTATATAACCGAAAGGAAGATTATAATGAAAAATCAGGATCATCATTACAATGTTGGAGTGCCTCAAGGGTCCTCTCTTGGGCCAATTATTTGGTTAATTATTATAAATGATTTACTCAGGGAGTGTGAAGGGGACTATAGATATAGTGTCCAGGCATTCGCGGACGATTTGATGATTATTATGAATAGTCATGTAGTATATAAATTTACAGTTATAGCAAGGGATGTTCTGCAAAAATGCGAGAATTGGGCCACCAGTCATAAACTAAAATTCAGTCTTGGAAAATGTACATATAATATAATTAAGTGGAAAGGTAATATAGGTACCAAACCTACCATAAAACTGCAACAGGAGAGTTTAAAATATAATGCTGAATTGAAATATTTAGGAATCATTTTCGACAGTAAATTAAACTTTAGAAAGCACATGGAGAAATTGAAAGAAAAAACAAATAAAATATTATATAAGTTAATAAGACTCACAAGAAAAACATGGGGTATTAAACCGGAAATTATAAAGCAAATTTATAAAATAGTGATAGAAAAGATTCTGCTTTATGGAGTAGAGGTTTGGTACAAAGAACAGATTGTATTTAAAAACAAACTACATAGTTTACAAAGGTCCGCTTTACTATCGATAAATAAATGTTACAAAACGGTTTCAACGGAAGCTATGAATATACTAGCGGGTTGTATACCCCTGCACTTAAAAGCAAGAGCAATCAACTTGTTAAGTAAATTATATGATGAAAACAAGGAAATAATAATTAAGGAAGAAATATTTAATGCTGAAAATTCTGAAACTAGGATTAGAATTTTAGAAGATATAGATGAATTAATTAGCATTGATTGGACATTAGATGAAACACCTAAAACCGATCACATCTTTTATACAGATGGATCCAAGAAAGGGGAAAATATTGGTGCAGGAGTGGTTTACTACAAAGGAGACAATAAGGAAATCTTCAAGGAAAGACTAAAAAATGGAAATTCCTATATAGCTGAACTGCATGCCATACAAATGGTAATAGAAATTATGAGGGAAAGGAATATTAGAAAAAGTGACATTTTTACCGACTCAAGGAGTGCGATTGAAGCACTAAAGTCAATCACGTATAAGGGAGAGCAAGTAGCTTACATCAAAAGAATGCTGAAAAAAGAAAAGTTGATTATTTTCCTACATTGGGTTAAAGCCCATGTTGGAATAATTGGTAACGAAGAAGCGGATAAAGCGGCGAAAGAGGCATCTGAAAAGGAGACTATAGATAAATATTTTAAAATCAGCAGGAACGCAATTAAAAAGAAAATAGAAAATAATGAAATTGAAAATTGGCAATATGAATGGGATCATTCGATTAAGGGTAGAAAGACGTACCAAATATTTAGCAAGGTTAAAGAAGATAGATTATTAGGAGATTTTAAGATAAATCAAGCATTAACGGGCCATGGTTCATTTGCTGAATATCAGAACAGATTCCATAATAAACCTAATACTTGTACATGCGGTGAGATTCAAACTGTAGAACATTGCCTATTTGACTGCATCAACTTTAATCATCTTAGAGTGTTTTTACCTACAGATATAACAAACTGGGATAAACACAAATTCTTTACTGATTTTTATTGTAAAAATTTTATTAAAAAGGTGATCTCCATTTTGATGGATGAGCACATTCCTTTCTCCCAATCGTCATAGTAGCTCAGTTCTTGCTGGGTTACTTGTTGGGTTTGTTTTGGCTATTTATAGTGCTACTAACCTGAAAATATTGTAATTATAGTGAATATAAAATTAAGCAGCGTATGTTGATGATTATTTTATATACTATGTGCAGACAAAACAATAATAGCTGAAGTGCGTATGAGGCATAGCATAACGGTAGTTCTGGAAAGTGTGGTTCACTGAAATGTTTAGTTGTATGAAATATGATGTATCAAGCAATGATTAATAGATTATTGTAAATGTATTGAAACATGTACCGGGTGTAATAGAATGGATAATTTAATATTCTATATCATATAAAATAAGAAAAGCAGTAAAGGTAGCTCATTAATATGCTATAACATAGTGTGAAATGGAGTTAAAAATAAAATGAATACCGACATCATGTTGTAAATATGTATATGGTATCATTGTATGTATGAGTGTAACGTAAGGTATATTTACAGTGGTATATTGATAATTTAATGTGATTTTATACAATTGTTTTCAATTTAGAATTAACAGATTGGAATGTATTTTAATTGTGAAGTATAAATTGCAACTGTGTTGTAATTATGTAAATGAGGTTGTGCACTGTGTCGCAGTTGGTGTTGTGTATTGTGCAAATAGTGTTATGTACAGTATTAAGCAGAGTTGCAGTAATGTGTTACATATAGGATATTATTTATATACAGTGCACTTATGTTGTGTATTATTGCATAACCCAATGACAAATCTAAATATAACAGCATAATACTTAAAGAAGAAAATGTTGCTTTGGTGTGACGGCCCCGCCGGTCCTGATGTGGACTGGTAGGAGCGCTGTCGCGACGACTTTTTGTCAGCAGGAATATTCGCCGTATTATCTAGCGATAGGGACGGCATGACTTACGAATCCTTATACAAAAATAATTCATAAAACACTGTTGCCTTGAGGTAAAAATTGCACTAATCTGTTTATGTGATGACCAAAGCTATACTGTTTATGAAGGATATACGGACAGTTTATACAACATTTTCGATATTTACGTCACTTTTAGAGAAACTTCCTTAAATTACTTTGAAGTATAGGTCCGATGGAGTTAACATAAAATTCTATAGCATGCGTGTAGAATGCGACCCTAAAATAGTCCTAATTATTGTTTATAACTGAATATCATAATAGCTTTTACTAATATTTCTCTTAAAAACAATTTTAGGATTGTCGCAAATTTAATTACATCTTACCTCAAGTTAACCCTGGAATTGTTCATTGTACGCGAATACCAAGATTCGATATATCGCTACCTAAATCAGATTCATGGGCTGCTCATTTTTCTCTGTCAGGGTATTACCGAATGCAGGATATTACATGACAGAGCTCGTGTTTCTTTCCGTAATATATAATGATTAGCCAGGGCGAAATATGTGTTATTTATCCTTGTGCTAGTCTCGTGTAAGTAGGATCAGTTTAATTAATTTGAACTGAAGGAGTCATTAGAAGCACTCTTAGTTTAACGTGTAAATATGTGTATTAGCTTTCAAAGAACGATAAACGACAAACGATCTCTAAAAATTGTAGATATTGTCTAGTCTGTCAAAGGTCTCAAATGCATTTCGGAAAGATTCTATAATTTATATATTAATTTTTAATCTACAGTTTTAATGACATATAAACCAAAAATATTGCATTACTCTGGCTATGAAAATAAAAGAACATGTAATGTGACTTTCAATTTTTCTCATTTTGCAAAGCGATTAGAAATTTACGGAATATCCCTTGAATAGGAAAATTCCTTTTTTTAACTAGTAAACTTTAAAGAAATATATATTTGTCAAGGAGTTTAAATACATTTGTATTTCAAGTTAATAAGCGTCATGGTATGCAGTGGCGCACCCACCCAGGGGGGGGGGGCAAGGGGCCCTGCTCCCCCCAAAGAAATAGAAATTGCATTATGAATATTGATTTTGCATTATAATATTTTTATCCTTTCATCTCACCCCCCCCTTGCATTATAAATATTTTTATCCGTTCATCTCGCCCCCCCCCAAGAAAAAAACCTGGGTGCACCACTGATGGTATGTAATTCTGCTGTTAAACTATTGGTCAAAGAGGAGGCGGTTGATACAAGCCCCGGTAATAGTAGCTTTATTAACGAAATGCAATTGTAAATGCGGTGTAAGAGATGTCGTCATTGCAAGGCGCTTAGACTTAAATAGTTTTTCGACTGAGGTATAATGGGTTCCCTTTGCTATCTATTGGCAGGTTAGATTAGTAGAAGCTTATCTCACGGGGGTTGTTGATTCTGGAGATATAATATCGTCCTGGGATGTAGAAGATAATGGAGATGTATTCCTTCTCTTGCCTTATTTCGCTGTTATTGAGAAATAAATCGTTTCTGTGTGAGAAACGCGGTTCCTACATTTAATTGAAGTTAAGAGAGACACATGTTAAGACATGCATATACATACAAACTGAAAATGTAGTTTCACAAAATTAATGAAAATGATTTATATAATGAAGCATATCAACACATTTTCCCATCCAGGTTTCGTCCATTTTGTCTCTAGATAGTCGAATGACTAGGTCGTTAGTTTTTCTAACAAGAATCTGTAAGTTGCTTGTAGACACAGGTGTTTATAGCCATTTGTAATAGGCTTTAATTTTTGGGCACAGTAAGTTTAGCTCTCCTTTTGAGAAAATGAAAAATACCGTATTGCTCCAAATCAACAAACCAGTTATTTCATCTTTAAAAATGTTGCCTTGAGAAATATCTATAAAGTTCTTTAAATTTATAACTTTATTTTACTCTCAACTGATATTAAAATTTTAGCTGGCCTTCCCGGTAAGATTGAGATAAAATTCAGTTGGACAGATAAGTGATTTGGGGTTTAATAATGTTGAATTTCAGTTAGGATTAGAATTATTAAATATTGAGTTATGGTGGAAATTAAGTTAGGTAAAATATTATGATTTAATGTTGTTGAAATTCAGTTAGAATTCGAGATATGAAGTATTGAACTTTAATAAATACTGACTGGGAAAATTCAATTTAATTAGAGATAAAATGGCTTAACTTTTGTTAGAATTGATATTCATTTGAAATCAGGGAGATAAGAGACTGAGCGTAGTTATGTTTGTGCAGCTGAAAACGAACCTTTCGTAGTCGTTATTAATACAGCGAAATTTCTCTATGGTGGCCAGTCATGATTCTAAAAAAGTGGCCGTTCCCCCAAAAGTGGCCGTTTTGAGAGGTGGTGGTGTAAATAAGCCGTTTTCTTCCATTATTTTGGTTGTGTGGAATCTTAAATTAGTTATGAACAAAATATGGCCGTTTAGAGGTGTGGCCATCTAGAGACGTTTAGAGGTGTGACCATCTAAATGTGGCCAACCCTGTATACATTTGACCTAACCAACAGACTTCATAGCGGGTTTATATTTGCTTCAGTGGTCACATCTACTAGGGCATGTACCATACAATTTTTCAACTTTTATAGAAGGTTTCGAGAAAACTGAACTCTATTATACTGATTATCAAATATATTAAGATACTCGCAATCATTAAAAGTGGATGATATCAATACTACAGTTCCGTGAAGAACATGAATAAACACAACTTAGCGAGATAAAAATTCTCGACAAATTCTGGTACTCTCGCTCCAGCAAGTCAAAAGATTTGAAGAATAGAATTTTGGGATTTCCTAGTATCATTCATTTCTTGGGTACACAATGCGTTGAAATCGAAATAAGAACAGGAATATGCTTCCGTATTGTTACTAGGTATTCAATCTGAGAAGTTCTTTGGTGTTATTGAAAGTTTCAAACAGGATTTCTGCGTGAATGTTCACTGCCATTGCTTCTGATTTTCGACATCTAAGGAAATTCAGAATATTTTGCTATTTCAAAGGCCACTGCGTCTTTTACCAGTATATTATTACATGTTTCTATCACAGTATACATTTGTTCTATTGTTTCTTAGTACCAAAAGTTTCATATACGTTGCTTCGTCATATGTCAAGTTTTAAAGAATATATATATATATATATATATATATATATATATATATATATATATATATGTGTGTGTGTGTGTGTGTGTGTGTGTGCGTGGGTAAATTTTATCATAATTTGATGATTTTTTAATTTAATACTTCATACGGAAACTATGGCAAGTTTTTTATATGTCTCTCATAATAAAATGCAAGGTTAAAATTGATACCATTTTCTTCGGTTTCATAAACAAAAATTTATAAAATTTAGTGCTTAATATGTTATTATTTAAAGTTTTATACATATCGTTTATTAGTATAACATGTCGAATTCTTAAAGAAGGGAAATTGTTGATCTCACAGATTTTCAATTCCCATATTAGGAAATGGGGAATTTTTTATCTCACACTTTTCTGATTAGAGGTTAGCTAACACATATTTCTTAGCATTGCTTTCTGCAACTGAAATTAGATCTTTTTATAAAAAACATGTATGTTCAGAAGCCTTTTTCTTCTAATCTTTGTTTTAAAAAAAATAAATCATGTAGTCTCTTCTAACGAAACTACCGCGGTTTGTTAACGTAGGATTACTTATCGTTGCTTACCTCTTTTCTATTTTTTTTGACGCATTTTGGTACTTTTCTGTTTAACTGTTTACTGCTTGCCCAAGCGATACAGACTGGGTTTGGCGCGCTTCCAAAATTATAACTCGCGACGACGGACGTCTGAAATATTGCTTACCGCAGGCCGTTATGGAGAATCCTACGTTAAAAAACAATTTTTATTTTGAAGCGATAGACATCATTTATTTAATTCCATTCATGAAATAACCAACTAAATATATAAAATTTTAACAAGTGCATGCTTTTTCATTTGAAAGCCTATCTTCGTCATGTATAATATAAAACAGTTCCATAACTGACTAACTGACTGACTGACTGATTGATTGACTGATATACAACGCACAGACCAAACCGCTGGACCAAAAGGGCTGAAATTTTGCATGGCGATTCTGCTTATAGTGTAGGGGTGCCCTAAGAAAGATTTTTGAAAATTTCTTCTTAGATTTTTAAAAATTTAATTTTTAAGCTGTTTTAGTAACTTTTTTTAAGTTTGAATTTAAAATAATAATTTGAGGGTTATAAAATTTACATCACGAAACAGATCATAAAAATTTCTTTAAAATGAAATCTTTTTCGAATCTTTACCTCCATTTTCTGATTTTTAGTGAATTTTTAAAGATCAATTTTTAGAATTTAATTTATTAAATGCTGATAACGTGATTTCTTTTTCTGGTACTTTAAATAAATTTATCGTCACGTGATAACAACGAAATAGACAAAAAAAATTTGTTCTTGCTAATGCGGAAGACGATTGGACATTATCCAAAAAAATATTAAAATACAGTAAAAGATATGTTCCTCAAACTATACTATATTAACTGTACAATATTCTTTAGTATGCCCTATTAGATTTAATTTCAATATTTTCTTCTTCATTATTTCGTCTTTAAAAATATCCCTTACGATTTTTTTATAAATATACGTATATATATATATATATTTTTTTACATCAATTGTATACATTGATCATCGTACTACAGATATATATACACTCATAGACAAAAAAATTAGCGCACCAAGAAGGAGTCGTCAAAATGAAACGAAATTTTACATATGTAATGACCACTTTGATATAAGTAAATGATAAGAAAATCAAAGAAAAAGGATAATTTATTTCAGAGAAAAAGGCAAAAGAACGGAGGAGTTAATACTCCGTTGGACCCCCTCTAGCGCGAATGCACGATGCGATACGATCGGGCATTGAGTCATACAAGTTCTGTATGATGTCTTGAGACATTTCGTTCCCTATTTGCTGTAACCTTGCCTCTAGTTCGTTCAAACTCGTGGGATGCCCAACTCGTCGTCCCAAATGATCCCAGATATGCTCGATTGGAGACAAATCTGGGGATCGGGCAGGCCAAGGAAGGGTAGTAACAGTGCGGAGACAGTCTTGTGACACCCTTGCCGTATGAGGCCGAGCATTGTCATGTTGAAAAATGGCTCCTGGGAGCCGTTGCATGAGTGGCAACACATGTGGTTGCAGTATTTCATGAACATACCGCTGGGCTGTCATGGTGCCACGGAACAATACTAGGGGTGACCGTGTATTGTAGGCAATGGCACCCCATACCATCACACCAGCTGTGGGAGCGAAGTGTCGCTGTACAGCAAAGGCAGAATTGAAACGTTCACCGCGGGCTCTCCACACACGAACACGATTGTCATCACTGCCGAGATTGAATCTGGATTCGTCGCTAAAGACGAACTGGTTCCATTCCGCTGCAGTCCAGTTTCCTCGTGCGCGGCAAAACTCCAAACGGAGGCGTCGATGGGTGGGCGTCAAGGGCAGCACACGTAATGGGCGCCGCGATACCAACTGTCCTTCAGCCAGGCGCCTTCGTATGGTTCGAGAAGACACAGAGGCCCCTAGTGAAGGTGCTACCTGTGCCTGGATGGCGGCCGATGAAGCAGTTGGCTATACGCGTGCATTTCTTACGATGTGGCGGTCTTCTCGACGACTGGTCTGTCGAGGGCGTCCTGAGCCTGGTCTTCGTGTACATGACATCTCTCGGGTCCACTGGTCCCAACACCTCCTCACAACACAATCAGAGCGGCCTAATTGACGAGCTACTCGCCTAGCTGACCACCCAGCTTCCATCATCCCGACGATTGTCCCCCTCTCAAACTGCGACAACTGCTTATATTGTCTTCGAACACGGCGTAATGGCATGTCTATCTCAGCTCTTCCTTTGTAAATGATTCAGCACACTCAAACAAGCTTTGGTTACCTGTTTTATACTCCACAGAGTACGATGTTCAACGCCCTCTACCGACTATACGTAATGCGCAATCACGCTGCATTTCTAATCATTTGCATATCACCCCGACATATACCTTAATTGCAAGTTTCGTTATGATCCCGCAATTTTTTCTTGGTGCGCTAATTTTTTTGTCCATGACTGTATATATTTATTTTTTCGACATTAGTTGTATACATTGACCTTTGTATTTAATTTGAAGGTACTCCGTAGCAAAGTGCGGGTTTGCAGCTAGTTTAACATATGTAGCATGGTTGATTTCTATCGCTACGGTCATCTTTGGCCGGGCGAATTTGCGCATCTTCACCGCGAATTTCTTGGCTGTATTATTATCGGAGCACCCAATAGGTCAATATTTCTCTACCTTTTTTCAAGTCGCGACCCACTTCAATGGTTTCCAAACACTCTGCATCCCCTCCCTTGCCACCCTTTCCTTTAAATAAAAAAAGACTTTTAGGAATTAAAGAATTAACACTAATATGCATTTAATTCCAACCAAATGTTTAATTTACGTAACGAAAATAATATTTGCAAGAAAATTGAAAGCAATAGAAAAAGTTAAGATACAGTCACCCCTCAGTCAAACGTGTGAAAAAGTAAGAGCAGAACAGAACAGAACACCACCCCATGTAAAATAATTCACCTGCTTTATTGATTCAGAACTATGTAACAATTAAAATAGAAAAACTCTTGCCTCAAAACATTGCTTTGTTCCGTTAGAGAAAGTACAGTAGTAATGTAGTAGTGTAGTACAGTAGTAATGTTTAGTTATGTCTTCTCCTTTAAGAAGACAGAACTAAACCATCTTGGGAGAACTCCTCCCTACCATCCATGGTCCTTTGGAAGAAGTCGGATGGGTCTTTCCAGCTCAAGCCTAGACAATATCAAACAGCCTTCTCGCGCTTCCTGAGTGGCCATATTAGAGCACTCACTTTTCGGCAGGGTCAGAAGGTCTTCCCGGAGTGTCACTGGGGCTCTGCCGACATGGCCCATGTTTTGGCTTGTTTGGGTTTTACAAAGGACGTGGTCCTTCGGCATACTCTACTGCTTTTAGACTTTTTAGATATTTGGGGTTTCATGGATATTGTCTAGCCTTGCTAGACAATTTGTGATTAGTAACAACAACAACAACAATAGTATTGTCAAAAGTGACAGCACAGACAGAAAAAAGAAAACTGTCGTTTAGAATTGGTCTACTGTACGTAGTAAGTAACTCCGATTTTCATTTTACCACCCAATAAAGGCTGTAGATTTCTGACGAACTCAGTTTGCGCTTTGATAATTTTTTCCTTTAACAAACTTCACTACCCTACAGTTTCATGGTAAATAAATATCGACGATTTTTTTCCATGAAATTCGCTAATGAAACTATGTCTACTCCCCCCCCCCAGAAAAACCTCGAGACCCCCTTGGGGAGTCACGACCTACAGGTTGAGCACCCCTACTATAGGTGAACCAACATCAGTCACTCCCTATGGGGGGACTGTCGTGAACTGGCTTGGTTCTTTTGTAATGTACAACTGGACACATAAAATCTTCATTCGTAGACACAAAAATTGCGTTTATTGGCGCAAACAACAACACTCACACAAATAACATAATGGGAATATGTAGAAAATAATGCTCGTAAGGGGCCAGGCTACCGCTTGTTGGTATGACCTGCGTAATCGAGTTTCTCCTTTCAACTGAACTTAGGATGCTCTGTGCCGACAAATGATGAAAGGGTTATGCGCATGAGAGGCGGGGGGGGGGGCGCTATCATAGCAGCGTTCCTGACAAGGACAACGTAGGAATGTCCATACCTTAGTTGGGATTCGAACGCGAGCTCACTGTAAGATCATGATGCTAACCACTATATCATGCGGGAGGCTAAATCCGACTTCGAAGGACAACTGGCACCCCTGTCTACAGGGTGAACAGAACTTGGAAACTATTGTAAGGACTTTACCTTAGATAAAAAAACCGCCAACCTTCTCGTATTTAATGTTTTAATCGCATTTCTCGACTAAATACAGGCTATTTACAATATCTATAAAAAGATTAAATTCGTGGGTTCACGGTATCGACAAGGAAGGTCAGACTTGAGTTGTTGCTGCACTCATTCAAGTCTATCTAGGCCCGACAGTATCTCCTTGTCTCCGGCTCCAGTGTCACTCTGAATAACTTACTCTCTCAATCATTAACTGACTTCTTTAACTCGCGTCCGACGACTTTATATGCCTTCGCTGAACGTTCTCGAAATATCTGAAAAACGCCGCCTTTCCTTTTTCAGTTACGTTCCCAGACGACTAGGCGCCTCTGTAAGGCCACTTCCTTTTGGTTGCTGACGAACAGTTCCGTGAGCTGTCGGTAGCACTTCCAGTGTTTATGTCGCCAAGACTGTCTGTCTCCAGCCGTCTCAATTCATTACGTTCACATACCACGCGTGGGTTGGTCTTCCCTAAATTTCCACGCACAAAATATTCGTTATTGTATGGGAGTCGTTACACTGTGCTTCTGAAAAAATTGCGATCAAGCCCTTTTGGCCATTAGCCAACCGAAATTTAATATTGAGGTACTTTTTTAACAGCTGATGTTAAAAGTTATCCTTTTAGGGTTAAAGTGTATCCATCCCATGAGCTTATCCTTTATTTAATTCCGGACAGATAACAGCAGAGCATTTGTAGAGCTCTCTGGCATTGCGCTCAAATTTCTATTTCCATTTAGAAAGTAGAATCAGGTGATGAGAGACTTTCTTATGGTAGATTTTTAAAATAAAATAAAACAAAATACACTCTTGGTTCAATATTTTAAAGAAGCACCAAGGTGTTACAGATGAAGTTAATCCTTTTTTTTCTTCCACTGTTACATCGTCAAGGTTCCACTGTAACCTCTATATTGCATGGTGTATTGATAATTTGGGGAAACTTGAAAAAGGCAGAGACGTAAATCTGTCCAAGTGACATCAAAAACAGGCTAATAAATATACGTGTTTATATATGTATAAAATATATGTGTATATATGTGTACACACACACACACACACACATATATATATATATATACTAGATGTTTACCCGGCGTTGCCCAGGTATTTATTAATCTCAATTTTAACTACACAGGAAAAGGAATGAATTCTACCTATAGTTTAAAATCTAAGGTATTTTATTTACGGGTATTTAAAAGTATATATACAGTATACAAATGATAAAATAAAATTACTAATTCAATCTATTATTTAACTCAAAACTTGATTATAAACAACACTTTTAGTTTCCTATATTCATCTCAGTGATTCCGAAAACAATGGATTTGACACTACTCTCGGACATTTCGTTTTTCCCTCTTTCCCCCTCGTACCCCAGTGATGATGGGGGGGAATGAACTTACACTTAAAGGACATCAGTTGTGTCACTATTCGTCTCAGCGACCCCGAAAACTATAGATTCGACACTATTCTCGGTCATTTTGGACATTTTATCTTCTACCCGCCTCCCCTCCAACGTTGATTGGGGAGGGGGGGGGGGGCTGAACTCTCACTTAAACGGCACTGGGATTGCCACTGTTCCTCTCAGTGACCCCGAAACCTATAGATTCGACACTACTCTCGGTCATTTTGGAGATTTTACATTACCTATTCTTCCACCTCCCCCCTATGCTAATGGGGGCTCAACTTGCACTTAAACGACATCGGGGGGTCACTATTAATCTCAGCGACCCCGAAAACTATGGATTCGACAGTGATATCTGTCATTTTCGATTATTTTTACATGTGTCCCCTGCCCCTTCTGCCCTATAGTGCTAGGGGTGTCTTATTGTGAATCTAAACCATTCTCGAATCAACTTAATCGCACACACAAAATTTCACAAAAATCAGTCGAGCCGTTTAGGAGTTCAGTGACATACACACGGACAGAAGAAATATACAGTGGCTCCCAAAAGTGTTCGTACACTTACGAATTTCAATGAAATAGGGGTCTATCCATTAATTAAAATGAATATTTCAGAATGGGTATTTAATAATAAGATCTATAATCTATTATTAAATACCCATTCCCTTAACAAAACTACATGAAATATTTTGAAAACATAGTAAAACTTTATTTTTAAGAAACCAATAATCCAAAAGTAACTAAAACTTTATCTCACTAAAGTCATAGTACACTTGTAAAAAATCTCTACATATTAGTAAATATTCTAATTTTTCGTTAAATTAATATTTAGTAGGATATCTTTTAGCATCCACAACAACTTTTAAACGTCTGGGAATAGATTGCTTTAGTTCTTTTGTAATTTCTGCATCAATGTTCATCCATTCTTCCATCATAATTGTTTTTAGTTCGCGTTTCGTGTGAATGTCGTGTTTTCGTACTCGAACCTCCAGTTCTCTCAATATGTTCTATTGGGTTTAAATCTGGAAATTGAGGTGGTGTTTTCAAAATTTGTGGACAATTATAGACACCAGATGCGAACGCTATTCGCCCAGATATTCGCACCAGATGCGAAGATCAGAGCGGTGTGCTTAGGATCGTTATCTTGATAAAAAAACAAAGTTGTTTCCAATACCCAAATTTTGAGCTGATAATTTTAAATTGTCTCTTAAAATATGTATAAAAACAGCATGATTCATTATGTCATCAATAAATACCAAATTTCCTAGTCCTGATGCTGACATGCACCCCCATACAAGGATACCTCCACCGGCATGCTTAACTGTTCCTACTAAGTTCTTGGGATTAAGTTCCTCATTTTTTTCTTATCCATACAATTATATGCCCATCAGCACCAAAAATTTTCATCGGCAAATAAGACATTATTCCAATAGGTTTGGGGCTTATTTATCATTGATAGTGCGAAGGGAAGCCTAAACTTTCTGTTTTTCTCACTCACAAAACATTTTCTATGGGCAGAACGCCCATGTAATCCAGCTGTTCTGAGAACTCGTCAAAAAATTTCACGTGAAATTGAAGTAGAAAATGTTTCATTGAATTCTGCAGAAACTTTTACAGCACTCAAACATGAATTTTTCACAAATTTTCTAATTCTTTGATCACGTTTTGTTAACTTTGCCGGACGGTCTTTTCTTACCTTGCTTTCGATCCAATTTTCTTCTTTAAAGCGTTTTTTTCACATACTGCACAGTAGAATGGGATAAATTAAGTAATTTAGCAATATTCCGAACTGATTTACCATTACTATGATGAAAAATAATCAATTTTCGAATGCTGTTTGTTGTTTCTTTACGACTACGAGCCATTTTTAAATAATAAATAGAATATTACGGAGTAGGCAAGCAAAAATTAAAGCCAAACGGTATTTTAAATGCCACCACAATTCAAAAATAAAAATAAAGCGACAGACAATAATTTTAATTATGAATTTATCCGAAAATATTTCAGTGTACGATGACTTTTGTGAGATAAAGTTTTTGTTACTTTTTGATTACTAGTTTCTTAAAAATAAAGTTTTACTATGTTTTCAAAATATTTCACGTAGTTTTGTTAAGAATAGATTATAGATCTTATTATTAAATACCCATTCTGAAATATTCATTTTAATTAATGGATAGACCCCTATTTCATTGAAATTCGTAAGTGTACGAACACTTTTGGGAGCCACTGTATATATAAAGATGTGTGTGTGTGTGTATGTATATACATATATATGCATACATATATGTACACATATTAATAAAGGGATTTTGAAATCCGGTCTAGATTTAAGGTAGTATCTTACATCAATTGAATCTAATTTAAAGAGTCTTCTTCAACACAAGCATAATAACTGTACTGAATATTTGTTGTGAAATAAATATTTCTGCACTTTCGTATAAAATTGATTCCAACTTCGAAACATACTGATTTTTTTAAATTATCAATATAGTTAATGAAATAAAAGTGTATCAAATAAGTGAAAATCGTTTTTTATAACTTACATGTCATTAGTGTACTTTGTATTCCTATGCTTTTAAATCCAATATAGATCCATTCATACACAATAGGGAATATAGAGCCATAACCAATGAAACAAATCAGAGAACAGAAAAAGCTTAAGGTATTCTGTACAAATAACCCTAAAGAAAGCTCAGTTCGAATTTCAAAAGCGAATTCAGCTTTTTTCCCCCAAGAGCAGTGTAAGATTACGCCTACATCGTATTCATGCATAATATTGATCTACATAGTATTTTTCACGGCATTACCTTTCAAACCATGAGCAAGCAACCGGCCTTAAAGGAAAAACTTCAAAGGTTCTGAAATGTTTGCTTGCATTTTTTAACGATTCCTACAAATATTTCCACCGTGTTACTTAAAAAAAAAACTCTGACATATAAGAATATCTGGTTTCGCGAGTTAGGATGAATATACGCTATTCCCCTTCTACCGTTCAAATTTTATGCTACAAAAAATTAGATACGAAATCATCAGTGCACTGACAAATAACACAGGGCAACAGTGGTTTTGGTGCCGGGGTATTTGGAGCTGATTTCATATGAATTTGATGCCCTGAATTTAAATATAGCGTTAGATTTTGCCTAGGAGATCAAATTTCTAAGATATAACATTTTAGTGAAGTATAGGTTACACTATTTTAAGTTAAATCCATAGATCAAATTTAAAAACTAAACACGGTAATTTTTTATTATTATTATTATATATTTTTTTAAATGTTAAAGGAACATAAAAATCATAGAGAATATTGCAGTAGTACTTATATAATTACAAAGAGCAAGAAAGAAGAAAAAGTCATTGATGAAACCAACTAGTCACTGAACTCTTCGGAAACTTCTTTTCCGTGACATTCTTTAATGTATTTTGGAACAATCCCTTTTTAAACTCCAGCAGTAATCTGCCATCATGTGCGTATCCCATCTTCCTTGGTAGTGGTCCTACATAGTTTTAATATCCTGGTGAAATCGTTCACTTTATTCCTCACTGGTGTCTCCTAAATTTTCAGGAAAATAGTCCAAGTGGCTGTGTAAATAACTAACCTTAATGATCATGTTACACCCAAGGGATCTGAAACTGTTTAGCATCTCGTTTGCCAGTTTAACATAATTTTCAGCTTTGCATTTGTCCAGAAAATTTCCGACAACTGCAACAAATGAAGTCCAGGCTTTTTGCTCAGCCTCATCCATGGAATTTACGAAGGCAGGATCCTTAATGAGTTGTCGTATTTGTGGGCCGGGCCGTCAAATATTTATGCTTTAATTTTGTCCGTACTCAACTTAGGCATTTTTTACTTTTTATTTGCAAAGCATGATCCGTTCTTACCAAGAGCCTTTACAAACTGCTTCATTAGGCCCAGCTTGATATGCAGTGGAGGAAAGATGATTTTCTTTCGTCCAACTAAGGGGTCCTTAATGACATTTTTTCCCCAACGTCCATGTTTTCTCTCTTAGGCCACTCTTTTCTAACCCAGTGGTGTGTTTTGTCTCCGCTATCCCAGAGGCACAACATGCAAGATATTTGATATAGCCACTTTGCTGTCCAAGGAGAAAATGTACCATTTTTAAGTCCACACAAATCACACGTTGATGTTCATGATACTTTATCTTATTTAAGACCAAAGTTATGGTGTCATATTCTTCTTTCATTTTCGTTGAGTGAGCAATTGTTATTGAACCATATTTGTTCCCATTGTGTAGAATGACGCATTTCAAACTTCGCTTTGAGCTGCCAATAAATAGGCGCCATTCATCTGAATCTTCAGGAAGACCCATTTTTTCGAGGAGTCTAGTTTCCCAGGAAGCCACATACTTGAATGTATTGAATATAAAAAAATATTGATACATAAGTGGATGTACAGTAAAACCTCGTTTATCCGGCACTCGTTGATCCGGATTTACAGATAATCCAGATCAGATTTGTAGACATTTTTATTTAATGTTCACATTAGATAATAATTTTTCACTATGATAGCAAAAACGTCACTACAAGTACGCCAAATATTCGCTTTTTAGTTTGATTCAATGTACAGTTCCTGCATAGATTATACAATAAATTAAGGTAATAAAATGCCTTTGTTGAGTTTAAGAAAACTTCACTAGATTTACCAATTCTTTGTTAAGAAATGATGGAAAATATTTTATTTTTTAATCTTTTGTAAACAATACTATATAATTTTGTTACAAAACAAAGTAATTCCTCTTAGTTAAAACCCTTTCAGTCCCAAAAGTTTATTACTTATTCTAAAAATATGAAATTCCTGAAATGTACTCATTTTATGTCCAGTATAAAGAAACAGAAAGAAAAAAAATAATTTATTAATTAAAAATTTTAAATGATTCCAAATGGCATCATTGGGAATTAAGTAGTGCATGAGTTAAACATAGAGTTGATGCCATTTGGAATCATTGGTAGTTGATGCTAGTTGGAAAAAAGCAAATATTTTAATATATTTTGATCTATACATGTATCTGAAGCAAATAATATATTTTAAGGAATAAATAATATATTTTAATGAATTTTAATAATGCATTTCAATCATATATTTTAATGAATTTTAATAATGTATTTTAATAATATATTTTAATTTATTTCACATGGAATATTTTAAAACAATTATTAATTTTGTTAAGACAAAGTGATACATTGCATTTTTCACACATTATTCTGGTGTACGATTTGATACACAATTTGCATCTTCTTTTTCCTTCTATATGAAGAGGCCAATGGCCTAAATTGTCAAATCTGACATCAGCAATGGGATTTGCATATCCATTAGGTCTACACCACTCATCCCTTTGTTATAAACATCAACAATGTGAGGTCTTTTTACATCAATAACACTTTTTGAAGCAACAGACCATCTTTTTACACTCTCCAAAGGTTCCACTCCATAAAAGATAGAAATGACAGTGACACATTTATTATCAAACCATCTTACAGTTGTACTGTTTTTATCGTCTGTAGTATAATAGTAGCTTCCTCGTCAAGAATCTTTCAAATTTTTCTCATCTTTACGGAATGGAAAGCCATTTTTCGAATTTTGGGGAATTCTATTTTCTTTAACAGTTCCTGCCTTTAGTAGATTGCAAGCCTGAAGTTGCACAGCTAGGTTGTATGATGCGAACCAATTGTCAACAAAAAGTTTATGATTTTTATTTCGTGGTACTGTCTCTGCCAAGCGTATTTCAACATCACCACTTATCCTAAGCTTTGTCTTCTCAGCTAATTTTGAAGCAAATCAGTAGAAGTACACTTATATTCAAATAATACAATTAAAGTATTCAAATTTTGTACAACCATGTGCCACAACCGCTAGCAATCGTAAATAAACATTTAGAGGTGTTGAGTTTCCCACCCCATTGATAACTCCCAGTAATGCCATTTGGAATCACTAGTTTTTGGGAAAATAAACACCAAAAATTTTGGATAATTTGTTTTAAAAATTGCCAAAAAATGATATATAGACATATTTAAAAATGATAAGACACTAATTTAAACATTATTATTTTTTTAATTACATCTAAAATGAAATTGATTTTAACTTGTTTATAGATTTCAGCTGACACTCAAACATCAAATATCTCTTCCTTTACTGGGATAGTGCTGCAATCTATCGGGTAAAGGAAAAAATATTTTTGAATAGAAAAATGTACAAATTTTTTAATAACATTTATTTGATGTCACTGGCAGTTCTGGCGGCTGAGAAAAAAAATTGTGAATATCATGATTCCAATTGGCGTCACTGGGATTGAAAGGGTTAAGGATTTTGTATTGTTTATTACCCATATTATCCGGATTATCCGGATTTTCAATTGTTCGGAAAGTCTATGGTCCCAGTTAATCCAGATAAACGAGGTTTTACTGTATCTAAAAAAGTAGAGCTGATAGAGAAAAACTAATTTCATATTTAGATTCAGCGCTCCAAATATCGCTAAAATCAGTTCTAAAATCCTAGTCACCAAAAATTTTTTTTTTGTAGCCCTATGTAATGTATCTCCAACAAACTAGCTTAAAAGTTACCGCGGATGGGCTCACCAAACATGGTTCGGCCTTTTTTAAAAGACAACAGTGAACAACAACATATTTATCTTCAACTAAACCATATAAAAAAAAGATGGGATACTTAAACAAATAAACTTAATTAAATAAAGCATTAAAAACACTAATTCAACCTTTGTCCAGAAAGTTCGGTGAATGTGTCTAAAGTTACAATGGATTGTTGTCTTACATGAAACAGCTGTTACTGTTTTTCCAAATAATCCCCGTAGGCGGTAATGTACATCTGGGAAAGGCTTTACAAGTCTTGGAAATTCCTGGCGTAGTCGTCTTTAGAGATGACATTTAGCTGGGTCGTAGCATTACGTTGGATGTCCGAAATGTCCGAAAACCTGTGGCCCTTCAGGGCTGATTTCAATTTAGGGAACAAGAGAAAATCCGGGAAGACAAGTCTGTGGAGTAGGGGGGGGTGATTCAGAAACATAACTCGCCTGTTAGCCAGGAACTGCTGCATCAGTAAGGCAGTATGTCGCCGGGCATTGTCGTGAAGCAGTGTCCAGTTGTCTTGCTTGGCGTACTGGAAGCGTACCCGATTGATCCGTTGCAGCAGACGTTTCAGTATATCCACGTACTTAGCGGCATTTAACGTGGTGCCCTCAGGGAGAAATTCCGTATGGAGGAGACCCTCAGAGTCGAAGAACACCACGAACATTGTCTTGATGCGGGATTTCGCTCTTCGCACCTTCTTGCTTTTCGGCGACCCTGGACCCCGCCACTTTATACTCTAAAGCTTGCTGTCGAGGTCGTACTTCAGGCACCAGGTCTCGTCACCCGTGTCAATGGTTTTCAGGAAATTTAGATTTCGATGCGCCAAGTCTCCACAGACGTCAAGCCGAATTTGCATTTGTTCCGGTGTCAAAGTGTGGGGCACAAGTCGGGAGCAAAACTTTCGTTTACCCAAATCCTGGGTCAGTATGAGGTGGGCTATCTCACGACCAATTCCCACTTCCTCCGATATCATTCGCACTGCAATCCTTGGCCAGCAATTCCTTCACTTTCTGAACGTTGTCCGGGGTGCGTGCAGTTACAGGCCAACCACTTCGAGGAAAGAGTCTTCAATGGTGTCCCGCCAGTGGCGTAGCTAGGGGAGGGGGGTGCGGTGGGTGCGGTCCGCACCGGGCGGCATATTTTTATTTAGTATTAGTTGTAAAAAATCACTTGTTCAATTCATAAGTTTACTATTCGATTTCTAAAAATTATGAATTACTATATGATTTCGAATATTTTTCCTCATCGTCAAGTCAATGTAGGGTTGAAAATATTATCTCTAAAAATTTTTATTGACTTAGAAAGGGCAGCAAATTGGAGACTGCCCAAGGAGGCAAAAGTTCTAGCTACGCCACTGTGTCCCGTCTTTCTCGGAAGCGTTTAAACCCCTCATACATGCACAAAATGCTCAACGCATGCGAAAACCCTAAAGAGCGTTGGAACGGTACGTATATCACAAAAAACGGACGCGTTATGCTCGCACAAAAAACAGCTCTGCGAACGGACAAAAAAACCCGATCGCGGAGGGGCACGCAGGAAATTTGCATATGACAGAGGCAAGACACCAATCACTGATGACAACACAGATCGAACAAAGAAAAACTTTTATTGGATTACATATTTTCCACATAGGTGCCATCACAGACCATTCGCAGAGCTGTTATTTGTGCGTGCATAACGCGTCCGTGTTTTGTGATACACGTACCGTTCCATCGCTCTTTAGGGTTTTCGCATGCTCTGAGCATTTTGCGACGGGAAAATGTGGGCATTGCTCTAAGAAAATTTCGAGCTTCTGTACCTATAACCATAACGGTGAGTGCCACTTGGTTGCCGTTCACAGAATCCCGAGCTCATACCTCTGAATAACTATATCTGAAATCTCATCTCGATAGGTTGAACAGAACAGCCCCTAGAGGTCAATATATCAGCAAAGTATTTTTATGACCATCCTGTAGATCATGTATTATATCATTGTACTAGTTGTTTGCCCGGCGTTGCCACAGGGAATTCGGGACATTTTGGGTTTATCTCGGTGAATTTGGACATTTTCATCCCCCATGCCCATGGGGGCTGAACTTGAACTTAAACGGCGTCGGGAGTCTCACTATTCATCTCAGCGATCCAGAAAACTATAGATTTGACACTAATATTTGCCATTTTTTATTATTTTTACATGTCCCTCCTCCTCCCCTCTATTTGTGCAAGGGTTGTCTTATCCCACAGTATGTTTTTCCAGATTATAAGTGTACCAAGTGTGGTTGAAATCGCTCCAGATGTTCTAGATTTATGCTGGAATATACATACATACATTTATATACATATAGATTGCATAATATATCTGACATTTCTTTGATAAGATTCTTCACGGTTAGATAGATATTACATTGCTGATTTTTCTCAAGTAATCATTTCGATTCTCGGAAAAATATATATCAGCTACGCAGTTGGTATTTGTTTATGTCATTCATGCAAATAGATGGGTTGTTTTAATATTGTTTTATTATGTTGTCAATCGACTTTTGCGACATTTTTTCGTTACATCCTGCATTCCATTTCTAACAGAATTTACATTTGTTTGATTTCATCTCAAAATTGCTTTATTACCCCTTCCAATTTTGCATTTACATGTTTTTTCCATCTATAATTTTTATTTACAGACTATATGCTTACTAGTATAGTGCATAAATTTTATGAAATTCAAGCTCCATAAAAATTTATATTATTATCAGGTATGTAATTTATGTCTTATCATATTTCTAACAAAGCGAAATAGTCTGAATTTTACCCAGTTTTGCTTAGAAATTTTAAGTAATGCTTCTGAATTTCCTAATGCGTCATTTTTACTTTAACAAAGCAATTTGATTTAAATATTAGCACTTTCATGCTAGCGTTTCCCGAAACCGCAAACCACAACCTTATCGCATTATTTGGCTGAGTTTAAAAATTCGCCACTAACCTTCCCAACAAAACACGCATTGCTGAGCAAAGCACAATTTTCTCCCTAACATATTTACGTTGACATGCTCAACGCTCAAGTTGAAACAAACAGACAATAAAACAGGCTTTATAGATGCGGTTTATTGGTTTTCGAAAAGATAACCCTATAATTTGTGAAACCAACTGCGTGTGCGGCCGGTAATTTGTTCTCGTTATTTTATGCGGGAAGAAATTTGAAAGGCATTGTTGTCTTAAGAATGGAGAATATAAATAAAAGTTTAGTTGAATGGTCGTTCTTGAATGGATAAGACTGGGTTCTGGTATGTTTCATTCAAGATGCGAATTTTTCGATACAGTTTTAAAATTGCTCAGAGAGCCTTTTCATGAAAAACCATTCTTTCTTTCTTTTTTTTTGCTTTAAATAATCTGTGTTTAAAGAACTTCAGAACTTGTTCGAGTGACAAGCATTATGTGAATTGCGAATAAATATCGTAAATATTTCTTTCGTTATACGTAATTTTATATTTATAATGTTATATATAAGATATTTATTTTAGCTCATGGGAAGGCTTTCAGATATTTGTATAGTGTATTGAAAATGTTATTGTTAAGTAAGCGACCAACCGTCCCAAAACTTGAGACAACTCGAATTTTTCACTCCCAGGTACTCCTGAAATCCCTTGTTAAAAATTTGTTTTTCTCAAATTTATCGAACGCATGAAATATCAGAAAATAATTATGACATCACTATCAGAAGTGTGCAGACTTAACTATTAAACACCCTTTGGGCATCCCGCTATTTAATGAAAAATTCAAGCTAATTTCAGAATGCTCCAAAATAAAGCAAAATAATTTAACTTTATTAAAATACCGATCCATTCCAGTTATTTAAAATTCAACGATAAGCAATAAATATTGCTCAATGTTTCCAACTGTAACCTCTCTTCGTTGATCAAAGACACATTTTTTTTGGATAAGTTTTGGTGTTGATTTGCCATCTTTCAATATCCTCAAATATTTTCTACACTTTTCAGACTTCTGAGCCACAAGCAGCGATATTCCTGATAAGCGACGTTTTTCTGAAAATGAGATTTTCCATTAAAAAAAAAGATTGCTCTTTCAACCGAGAGATGACAGCTGTGAAATTTGAAACTCCATTGCCATCATACAAAAATAAATGATCACTAAATTTTAAAGACTACACTTTTGCGCGTATCTAACTCAATCTGGACTTTATGCCAATGTCCTAACAACGTAACATGAGTGAATCTCGCTAAAAATTCCCATCCACAAACTTAGAATAAAATGTATTATATATTTACTTTTCTTAGGATTAAATAATATCAAATTTCATGATTATAATTACGCATCAAAAATTTATTTATTTATTATTTTTTTTTACCGTTTCTGATTTTCTCCTAAATGTCATTATAGCCATTACGTAAAATTAGAGAAGCTCATTATTTTACCTAACCCTTTTATTACTATAAAAATGAATATATTGCTTTACGTTTTTATTCTGAGATGCTGTTTTTTCACCAATGTTGAAAATTTTAGGCATCTGAGAAAATAGAAGTATTATAGAAAGCGAACGAAACTAATTTTCATTGCAGTTTCATTGTTTTGTTGTTCATATGTATTGGCAGTTTAATGTTGTTATTAAGTTGTAAAATAGGGAGTACAGTAGAACCCCGTTATAGTGAAACCGGAATATAACGAACTCACGGATATAACGAACGAAAATTTTGGTCCCACCATTTTCCTATTGTACGTAATTTAATTAGTATTGTATCAGTTTAATGTAATCGATTTTAGTTGATTTAATTCATTAAAGATCATTTTTTAATACATCATTACTGAATACACATTGCAACTAATGAGATATACATTTTGTGAACTCTAGCACTTTTCTGAACTGTTCGGATATAGCGAACCACCGGATAAAGCGAACAAAACCTATGGTCCCTCGAAGTTCGTTATAACGGGGTTCGACTGTATATCATCAAACTAGAAACTCTTATTCTTAAAAACTAGTTTTCTGTATAAGTATGACAGGAGTGTTTCTTATATATACAGAAGTTTTTCTTAACATAATTTCGCGACAATTTTCTAGAACAAAGTCCTGCGCATTTCTCATATTTTTAGTTAGATATACTGATTGTAAGGAATTCGCGGAATGGTAGCGAAAGAAACGGCGATACAGTCTAGTAAAATATTAAGGTGACTGCCTACGTTGAAAATGCCATTTTTGACTATTTTGATCAATTTAATTTTTTGCAAGAATCTTGTAACTCATTCTTTTCTCTTTTCAAAACAGTTTTGATTTTCATTCTACGTCAATTAGAAGCAGAGTTATAGCTATTTTAAAAAACATCGTCTAATACAAAATTTAAGTGACAAACAACTTTAAATGCGACCATTTTTTGACCATTTTGGTCAATTTTATTTTTTGCAAGAATCTTGTAATTCAATCTTTTCTCTTTTCAAAACCACTTAGATTTTCATTCTACATCAATTAGAAGCAGAGTTATAGCTATTTTAAAAAACATCGTCTAATACAAAATTGAAGTGGCAAACAACTTTAAAGGCGTTTTTCTCAGAATTATGCTTTTTAGCAAAAATCTCTACCGTTATCATGATATTTCAGATAATAATGCATATAATTTGATAAAATTTTCAGGAAATGTTTTAGATGCTATTGTTAATGAAATGACGTACAATAATTGATGTATAATAAATAGTTTTTTGTTTGGGGCTGTTTTTATAAGGAAAGGAATGACGAATTGGGGAAAATTTTCATATTGGAACATAAAATTTTCTGTATTATTTTTGCATTTCAAAATTTCTCTTAGATTGTAGGTCATTTTGAAGATAACTGTTATATGTATCATGTGTGAGAAGAAAATTAAAATATTAGCATTAGAATTTTGTTCAGAGTGATAAGCGTTTTAGCTAAATTTCATTAAAAATTACTTCAAATTGACCAATTTATAAAAAAGTATGGTGTTTACAGGAAAGTTTTTTTTTTATTTTTTATTTTTAAATGCTGTTTTACCATATGAGACCAAAACATCCTTCAAAAAACAATTTTTTAAAAAAATTGGCTCCGAACGTAGGCAGTCACCTTAAATTAAATGATTTATTCACAAATGAGAAGAGATCGATGATTTATGAATTTTAACACAGTAGACGATGCACTCTAGATGACAAGCGGGAAAACTCAGCTGTAACTAGTCAGTCTATATCATGAATCTAGCAGTCGTTATGCAATCACAGTTTAACACTAGAGTCTGTGGCGTCCTACACGACAGTCAGTAGGGCGCGCAGTAATTACTTCCGCTAGAAGTCTTTTACACTGCTAATAAACTATCGAACAGACCCGTCTGGGATCTAAAGAAAAGAGCTATCTCTAATACATAGAACAGTTCTTTCTGAGAACAAGTCAACAAGGAGTCGAGGAAACTTCGCCTATAACCAGGACTTAGAATAGTATTTCAAATAATTCGCTTAGTCTAGAAGCGGTCGACAGGAAGTCGGGATGCTCTGCCTCACGCGAGGACTTATGAAGAATTCTCAATTCACTGCTGCAATGCCGGAGAAGCTACCTTCTAGATGCAGGTCTAGGAGCTATCTGAATTTTTATATTTCGCATCGACGCAACTTTTAATTTTCTGGCGCTGCGAACGCTCGAAATTTAAAAGTCGCATTTAAAAGCGACATCACTTTCCGGGGATCCGATTGACGGGTCACTTCCCTCGTCATCAGATCAGCTGATGCCTTCGCCGATTAGATTCCCCAGATCATCATCGATCAAGGGGCGGGGCGGAACTAATTCTCCTTTCAGCTTTACGTCTGAAAACTCAGACATACCGCAAACGCATCTAGTCTGGTACTGTCGAGAATTCTTTGTCTAGCTTCTTCTGTTGTCAGGCTGCTTCGAATAGGGACCCCATTGTTGAGCCTTCTGCTGGAACGTTAATTGAATGAGAGGATTTTGCTTTAAATTGGGAGAATCATGGATTCTTCACATGATCTCAAAACTGTTAATTGCGGTAAAAATGAAACACAAATGCAACATCTTGAGTTGCATTTAAGTAGGAACGAGAACATTTGTTCAATAAAAGAAAAATTATTCCATCGGTCCAAATGCACGTAATGTAATTGTCGAGTAATTTTTGTCATATACCCGTGTATTAAAATATAAAAATGTGCCCTAATTTTGGGGTTCTATTTTAATTTGCAAGAAGAGGATCAATCTGAAAGATTTATAAAAAAAACTATTTAGTTCCTTTTCTCTGTAAATATTTGATTCCTATAGAATAAAACTGCGCCCCGTCTATATAAAGTTCTCATAAGTAAGCTACATTTGACATTTCATGCCAAAATGAACAAGATGAAAACAATTCTGGAAACACATAAAGGAATGATATGAATTCAAACTATTCTGTTACTTGCTAGGCGTAATCCAAATTGTTGTATCCAGACAGTAAGGCCCCGAGAGGCTATTTCAAAATCAAAATAAACTAAGTCTTATGTGATATCACTAAATAAACCAACAGAGCCATAGCCCATGTGAATGCGACACTTCAGACGTTTTTGTTCATATTCGCCTCAAGATTTTATTGCACTCGCTGCTTATTATTTTGAGCTACCCGGCGCTTCCGGGGGATTGGGCACTTATATCTGAAACATAAAATATTTGCGGAAATGTGAAAACCAAACAATAACATATTTGACTCAATTCATAGGTATGTGAAATATACAATTTCATGCTGCGAATCACTTTAATTCAGCTGCATTAAGTACATACATGTGTAACATTAAAACAAGGATAATTCATTTATTACTCATATTCTTTCACATACGTAATTTTTGTGTACCTATTCGTGATGGGAATGCGTTGATGACATACGAATAGGTAACATATGTATTTTGATGATCAGGACAACCCTACCCGTTCACCATTTGTAGAAATTCGTATTCGGTGATCAGATAGGTAGTGCTAAATGAACAACTACAAGGCAATATGGGGGCTCCTCAAAGGGTTAAAAGAGACATAAGTAAACAAAGTTATCTTGGAAAAAACTGACTTAGGCACTTCTTGTACTAAGCCACAGATATATATATATATATATATATATATATATATATATATATATATATATATATATATATATATATATATATATATATATAAGGTCGTTCGCACTTTATGGAAACGATTTTGCAATTTAGTTTTGTAGTTTTCCTTTTGAGATAAAAATTTGGCAACTTCAGAATAATGAATGGTCTGCTACTGTTTTGTTTTGATTAGAATGTAAAAATAAAAGATTTATTTTGGAAAGGGCTCCTAAAATTGATAGATTGCTCGAAGGTTAAGTAACTGCGCTTTCCGAAGAGAAATATTCGTATCAACAAATTATAAAGTGGTGTAAAAATCGCTGTTATAGCATTTCAAAAAAAGGTGTTTATAATATATTAAATTTGAAAGGAAAGAACGTCTAACTGAAAGTAAAAATGAAAACATGACCGCGAAACCTGGTCCTAAGACTGTTCGAACGCTGGTAAATATCCAGAAAGTGAAGTCTCTGATCCTATAAGAAAATCCGCCGACTCAAAGATCCATTGCATCGAAACTAGGAATGTATTTTGGCACTGTAAATAAAATCATTCATAAAGATTTGAAGTTAAAAATATGTTTATACCTAAAGTTCATCTGCTTTTGCCAAAGCATACTGCTGAAAGAAAAACAAATTGTTGAAAATTATACTAAAAACACCTAGATGCTGAAAATTGGAAATTTGCGGTAACACTCGATGAGGCATGGGTGTATTTAAGTGACTGTAATATAAAAGATCAATTTTCTATTGCTCAACTGACGGGAATGACCATACGAAATGGCTTCGTCAGTGTACAGAAAAGTTTCCAAAGGGATTCATGATAGTTGTAGGATTTTGTTACTACGGCAAATTAAAAATCAAAAAAGTATCAAGCAAAGCCAAAATTAATTCACTTTACTAGCAGCAGAATATTTTAGAACCAATTTTTGAGGCAATTCCAGCCTTATATGGAAAGGACATTGATAATGTTGATCTTCATATGGACAAAGATTCTAGTCACACATCTAAATCAACTGCCTCTTATTTAGCAAAGAAAGAATCAGAAACAGGAATAAAGTGAATCCCATTTAATGAAATACCTGTAAAATGACCTGACGCTTCTCCAATGAACTTTTGCACTTACGGTTTATTAAAACGAGACTTAGGAAAACAGCATCCAAGAACACTGAATGGACTTTGGAAAACGGTTGAAGAGAAAGGGGGTAAAATTGACATGACAGTACGAAGAAAAGTTTACTTTCATGGAAAATTCGAACTAGAGCTATTGTGAAGAACCATGGCTATCAGATAGAAACAAATCGCCTAAAAAAATACGGCATTTATACATAAAACTTAACTATCAAAATCGTTTCCATAAAGTGTAAACGACCTTCTGTACAAGTTTAAAATATTAAGAGCAATCAAATCTCCCAAATCTTTTTTTTTGTTTTTTTATAAATTCTTATGAAATTTATTACATCCCATCTATCGATTTTGAAGAGATAACATCCCGTTGACGATAAAGTGAATTTTAAATCGCTTAAGATACAGATAAAAAAATTCTATAAAAACCATTAAAATTGTTACTACCCAAATGTTCAAAAACCATTCATAATTCTCGAGAGATATCTTTAGTTATGCCGGGGTCCATGGAAACTGTTACAATCTATCAAATGAAAGAAATCATATCCCAAAGGGGGTATCTCATCGAAAAACTCGTTAAATTTTAATTCTTTTCAATCGAAATAAGTTCTGGAACGCATTTAGTCTTACCAAATGAATGTTTTTATTTTGTGCCCTTTTGATATTTAGCCGGGAAATATGCAAAAAAAAATAATTAAGGTGAAATGTCATATAATATGTTTTAAACACAGTTTCTTAATATATAGACATTACTTTTAGAGGGAAATAAAAAGAAATGTTCTTTAAATACCGAGCGTGTAAATAATGTATTATATTTTAAGGCGTCAAAAAAAAAAAAGTCATGAGTATAGGAAATAGGGGTAAATGCAGCAAAGTAGAGAAAAACGTGTTTAGATGCCTTTGAGATTCAAGTCGACTTTAATTAATTTTCGCAAAGAATTTGTGTTTTAAATTTTAGTTTCTTCTTATGAAATATTCATTTTTAAAATGTTAAAACGTGTTATGGGTAAGATATATTCAGAAAGGCAGGATGAAAAAAAATAAAGTGTCATTATGTATTTTTATCTTTTTGTCGTAAGCTTCACATTGTTTATTTTTAATTTGTAACAATCGTTGAAAATATATATGCACGGCCATGTTTTGTCATAGTATGTGTCAGGAGAGGCTAACATGTTTTCAATCTCCGACTAAAACGCAGTTTAATCATTAATTTTCAAAAATTTTACATTTAACTAATTAAATATAATAATTTAGATATTAAAAAAATCAGTTTCTTGTACATATTCCTGTTTGAACAAGAATTTATGCATGAATAAATTTTTAATACAAAATGATATTTAAAATGTCTTAGCTCTGATGCCTAAAATATAAAACACATTATGTGTCGTTTATATTTGATTAGGAACTGTTAGAAATAGAATTGGACGTAATAGTAAATGTTTTCTTCCTTTAGGCCTCATGAGGTTTATTTTCAATTTAAAACAATAACATAATATATATTGCCGGGACAATTCTATTTTGAAGCAAATGTCAAGGGAAACTAACTGGAAGACTAAATAAAAATGAAAATTCTAATTTATAATAAATTTTAGAGTAGCTGTATATTTGAATTATAGCGATAATTGAAATATAAATTTTCAAAAATAAACAGTTATTTATCTGTATGTATTTTCCTGACAAATATTTATTATGAATTATATATATATATATATATATATATATATATATATATATATATATATATTCTTTTCGATGATAGCAGTATTGTTTCCTAACATACAATGCCATCTACTCTTACAAATACAAAACCTTGGGTATTTCCGCATTGCCGTTTACAGCAAAAGTCTCACTTTCATTTGGGCCACCCGTATACTTAGATGAACCAACAACAAACTTTACGAGAGGACAGAATAAGAACGGCCACGCCCTAGTCGGATTCGAACGCTACGTCAATCTGTGTAAGATTGTGGCGCTAACCACCATAGATGTGGGCGGCCATATATACACTCATGGACAAAAAACTTAGCGCACCAAGAAGGAGTCGTCAAAATTAAACGAAATTTTACATACGTAATGACTACTTTAATATAAATAAATGATAAGAAAATCAAAGAAAAAGGATAATTTATTTCAGAGAAAAAGGCAAAAGAACGGAGGAGTTAATACTCCGTTGGACCCCGTCTAGCGCGAATGCACGATGCGATACGATCGGGCATTGAGTCATACAAGTTCTATATGATGTCTTGAGACATTTCGTTCCATATTTGCTGTAACCTTGCCTCTAGTTCGTTCAAACTTCTGGGATGCCCAACTCGTCGTCCCAAATGATCCCAGATATGCTCGATTGGAGACAAATCTGGGGATCGAGCAGGCCAAGGAAGGGTAGTAACAGTGCGGAGACAGTCTTGTGACAGTATGAGGCCGAGCATTGTCTTGTTGAAAAATGGCTCCTGCGAGCCGTTGCATGAGTGGCAACACATGTGGTTGCAGGATTTCATAAACATACCGCTGGGCTGTCATGGTGCCACAGAACAATACTAGGGGTGACCGTGTATTGTAGGCAATGGCACCCCATACCATCACACCAGCTGTGGGAGCGATGTGTCGCTGTACAGCAAAGGCAGGATTGAAGCGTTCACCACTTGCTCTCCACACACGAACACGATTGTCATCACTGCCGAGATTGAATCTGGATTCGTCGCTAAAGACGACCTGGTTCCATTCCGCTGCAGTCCAGTTTCCTCGTGCGCGGGAAAACTCCAAACGGAGGCGTCGATGGTGTTTGTCAAGGGCAGCACACGTAATGGGCGCCGCGATACCAACTGTCCTTCAGCCAGGCGCCTTCGTATGGTTCGAGAAGACACAGAGGCCCCTAGTGAAAGTGCTACCTGTGCCTGGATGGCGGCCGATGAAGTAGTTGGCTGTACGCGTGCATTTCTTACGATGTGGCGGTCTTCTCGACGACTGGTCTGTCGAGGGGGTTCTGAGCCTGGTCTTCGTGTACATGACATCTCTCGGGTCCACTGGTCCCAACACCTCCTCACAACACAATCAGAGCGGCCTAATTGACGAGCTACTCGCCTAGCTGACCACCCAGCTTCCATCATCCCGACGATTGTCCCCCTCTCAAACTGCGACAACTGCTTATATTGTCTTCGAACACGGCGTAATGGCATGTCTATCTCAGCTCTTCCTTTGTAAATGATTCAGCACACTCAAACAAGCTTCGGTTACCTGTTTTATACTCCACAGAGTACAATGTTCAACGCCTTCTACCGGCTATACGTAATGCGCAATCACGCTGCATTTCTAATCATTTGCATATCTCCCCGACATGTACCTTAATTGGAAGTTTTGTTACGATCTCGCAATTATTTCTTGGCTTATACTAATTTTTTTGTCCATGAGTGTATATATACAGTGGAACCTCGCATAGCGAGCATAATTCGTTCTAGAGTCTTACTCGTAATGCGAAACACTCGTTAAGCGAAACAATTTTTCCTATATAAATTAATGTAAAATACGATAATGCGTTTCATGCCAAAAAATACTCAAAATGTTTTTGATGTAACGTTTATTATTTAAAGAAAATTACTTTACATAAATTCTGAATGAGCAAAATCATCCATATGTAGTTTCTTATTTACGAATTTATGACATATATCTAATTTTTTTACTAGAAAGCTATCTAGCGCCATTTGTTTTTCTCAGCGCTTCAAAATTTGCTGAAAATTGTCACCGCATTGTCATTGAATAAATTTATAACGCGCATAGGCACCGTCTTATGAGGGTGATGCTTTGCAACTTACGATGCAACAGTTTCCCATGCTTTCATCATTTCTTTTATTGCGCCAGAAGATTGTTTCTTTGCTGTTTCTTCGTCCTTCTCCACTGACAAACACTCCTCTACAACTGCTTGCTGTGAAAGACACTGCAATTCTATTATCTGTTTGGTGGTCAGCTCTTGGCTGTGCTCTTCCACAAGCTCCTTAATATCATTGTCATCCTCCAGTCTCATGATATTTGCTTCTCGAAACTTCCATGACTACCCATAAATACTTATTTTTCAGCCATTGATCATCCTGATGGTGTCGTAACTATTCGAGGGAGGTGAAGAGGGGACTTCCTTACACCTTACTCGTTATGCAAAATGTTGCTCGTTAAGCGAGCCATTATTTTACGATTTATTTTGCTCGTTATGCAAGGTGCTCGTTAAGCGAGATTCCACTGTATATATATATATATATATATATATATATATATATATATATTATGTGTGTGTCAAGCCATTAGCTTGTAAAGATGGGTTGAAAATATTGGGAGGATAATGCCGGGAAAGCAGCTAAGCACAAAACTGCTTCGCATCACTAGGATTATTTAATTATCAAAATATCAACTAACGCAGTCCAACAATACAACCATTGAAATATTGCAAAACAGAGAGTGACATACACATGCACGGTCTAGAACTGTTAAAATTACACGCAAGACATTTAAAAGGTATCCGAAAACACTATAATTTATTTCTATCTTCCTCCACCATTTTTGTTTTACGCCAGCCCTATTAATATATTTTTTTCTGCGTATTCTTTTGAACTTAACAAACACTGCTTAATGCTTCCATGCTCTGGAATAAAATATCACCAATCCTGCATAAAATTTTATGTCTTTTCCTAATTGATACTGATTTTAATCCTTCTATCCCGAAGTGCTTTCTTGGTGTCTAATACGAAGATTTTTTAAATACAGCGTAAAAAAAGGAATCTTATCTAAGCTTCCCTCCCTTTTTGCATCTTCTTAAACTATTAGTTACAGTCTTAAATGATAAAGATATTAACGTGGATGTAAAAAGGTTTGAGTTCATTCTCTTTTGTGAATGTCTAGTGATATTATTTTCAAAAAAGAATTCTTTATATGGAATAGCATTTAAAAGAAATTCATTTAGTCTCGAAATTTTGTGACGGGATAATTAATAGTGAAAACTATAATCGAATTGTTTTAAATGAAAATGACTCAAGTGAGTGTTTAAATTACTGAATTTTTATTTTTTATTTTTATTTCTAATACATTGCCGTAAGGGATTAAAAAGTGCGGGATTAGGAACAAATTGTTTATGATCTAAAAATATGCTGATCTAAAAATATGCTAAATATATGCTTTTTAATCCTGTTTTGTGATACTGAATAAATGATTGAAATCTCAAGTAATGGGCTTAAAAAGTTAGCGCTTACGAATTCGGGATTATTTAAGAAATCAAAAGGTGGAACTGTTTGTCTAATTCCTTTGAAATGCGATTAAATAATATTGATATGAAGATTATATATAGCTTTAAAGCAGCTCTAGAGTAACCAGCATACATAGACAAAGATCTATGTCTTTGTTATACCTCCTCAAAAACGGCCTGCGAACACTGAATACAGAGCGTATCTAGCGTTAGCGTTAAACATTTTAACCAATCACAGACCTGATATCATTGACCACATGATATTTGAAACCAATCACAAGTCGTGGCAACAAAATAGAAGTCAAAGTAGAAACGCAACACTACGCCCCGGATGCATTATGAACAGGCCATAACCGTTCAGCAGGCGCGACAATTTTTGGAACACCAGCAGGCGCGAGTGAACAAAGTGCAACGTTTCTTTCAACCTTGAAAATAATTCTGCATTTTATGACAAGATGTAAAATGTTGATAATATTGATATATATTTACAGTTAAAGACCGAATAATGCAGATACGATCGCCTTATTTCAAAACTGTCCGGTTTATTGGATATATGGACAACTTGAGAATTGATGCCTATTTTGCCCAAAATCCTAAAAAAAAGAGATTGTCCATTTTCATGCTGTGCGAGATACCGTGTAATAGCTTCACATTTGATCGACTACATCAGCTCCTGCTTTTGTCGTATTCTAATCCAATATAATCGCTGGTTTACCACGGTTAAATCACGACTAACAATGAATGGAAAGAAATACAAGAGTCAGGAAATCAGACCTGCATTAGAAAGGGTATAGCTATAAACAGAAACTGCTTAGAACATTCAAACGTTACATGTAAAAACAAATCATTGAAATTTACGAAAATGTTGCACTTTGTACACGGGCGCTCCCGATGAAGGGTTAAGTATATAAGTATGTTGGACAGACAAGATTTCCAACAGATGGACAGACAGCCTTTGTTTTTTGAATTCTTGACCACAAAATTTTGAAGAGTTACAACTTTTTTATTGTTTGAACTCTTTTCCTTTTAATAATTTTCTTTTAATAATTTCTTTTATTTAATGTTCACGTTAGATAATAGTTTTTAACTATAATAGCAAGGACGTAACTACAAGTACGCCAAATATTTGCCTTTCAATTTGATTCAGTGTACAGTTCCTGCATAGAATATACAGTATATTATGGTAATAGAATGCTTTTAGTTGAGTTTAAGAAAGCTTTAGTAGTCTTACAATTTCTTTGTTAAGAAATAATGTGTAAAGTTATTTTTATATTTTTTAATGTCTTGTAAACAATACTTTCTAATTATTACCATGTTTTTATTAACTTGCTTTCTTGTTTGTGTGTGTGTTTGTCCAGTACAAATCTTGTCATCGATTTTTAACTAACTTCCCGACTAGCTAGACATTTGAAACTTTTAGAATAACTCAGAACACGATAATAATTCATTTTTTTTATACTTTTAGC